>JADRCD010222775.1:30797-58380 GCA_019843815.1 Montemys delectorum
TGTGTGTGTGTGTGTGTGTGTGTGTGTGTGTGTGTGAGCTTTCAGACCCAGTGGCCTGCTCTCTCTGTCTCTGTGTCTCTCTGTCTCTGTCTCTCTTTCTCTCTCTCTTCTTTCTGCCTCCTGATCCAGATTTAAAACTCTCAGTTCCTTCCCCAGCACCATGACTGTCGCTTGCACCATGATAATAATGGACTGAACCTCTGAACCTGTAAGCCAAACCCAAGAAAATGTTTCCCTTTATACGACTTGCCATGGTCACGGTATCTCTTCACAGCAATAGAACTAAAACAGTGACTGAGGACGTAGCTCAGTTGTTAGAGTGCTTGCCTAGAATGCATGAACCCCTGGGTTCAATCCTCAGCATTGTATAAACCGAGCATAGTCAGACACACCTATAATGCTATCTCTAGGTAGATGGAGACAGGAGGGTCAGAACTTCAAGGTTATTGTTGTCAAGTGAGACCCTGGCCCGTCCTCCTCAAAATAAACAAACACATTCTAAAAATTAAAAACAAATAGTCTGTTATCCATGGTAGGCCTCTATTATCCCACCACCTCTCCATCTGTGGATTCCAAACCATACAGGTTAGATTCCCTTCCTCTACCCATCATCCCTGCCCACTGAGTCCTCTGGGGCACCCAAAGTTGCCTTAACCAGTCTGTTATCCCCACTGGAGCCCCTTCTCCCAACACTTCTCTGTCTACCTTCATCAGACCTGCTAATCAGAACCATACAGCCCAAGGATACCCATCAGAGGCCTGGCACACCAGTATCATCAAGGTTAAGCCCCCTCTCAGTACCTACTACAGCAGGAACATCCATGGACTAAAGCCATCCAGGTGGCTAAAGGCCCTCGAAAGAACACAATCAAGAAAAGCTAGGCAATATGATACCTTCAGAGCACAGCCTCCCTACTACAGTAAGCCCTGGATATCCTAACACAACCAAAGCACAAGAAAGTAACCTTAAATCCAATCATATAAAGATGGCAGAGACCTTTAAAGAGGAAATGAATAAATCCCTCAATGAAATACAGGAAAATACATTCAAGCAGGTAGAGGTCTTTAAACAGGAAATAAGTGAATTCTGTAAAGAAACACAGAAAAATAAATTAAGCGGGTGATGGAAATAAATATAATTGTTCAAGACCTGAAAATTGAAATAGAGGCAATAAATAAAACACAAACTGAGGAAATCTTGGAAATGGAAAACCTAAAGAAGGGAACAGGAACAACAGATGCATTCATTATCAAAAGAATACAGGAAACTAAGAGAGAATTTCAGATATGGAAGATTCAATAGAAGAAACTGATACATCAGTCAAAGAAAATGTTAAATCTAAAAAATTCCTGACAGAAAGCATTCAGAAAATCTGGGATATCATGAAAAGACCTAACCTAAGAATAACAGGAGTGAGAGAAGGTGAAGAGTCTCAGCTCCAAGGACCAGAAAATATTTTCAACAAAATGATAGAAGTAAACTTTCCCAACCTAAAGAAAGAGATAACTATAAACATACAAGAAGCTTAAGAACACCAATTAGACTGGACCAGAAAAGAAAATCCTCCCAGCACATAATAATCAAAACACAAAATCTACAGAACAAAGAAAGAATATTAAAATCGGCAAGGGGAAAAGGCCAGGTAACATAAAAGGCAGACCTATCAGATTACACCCAGCTTCTCAACAGAGACTCTAAAAGCTAAAGGCTTGGACAGATATCTTAAAAACTCTAAAAAAATAAAAATAAAAAAGCACAGAGGCCAACCTACACTACTATACCCAGCAAAACTCTCAATCACCATAGATAAAGAAAACAACATATTTCAAGACAACACGAATTTAAACACTAGCTAGTCACAATTCTAGCCCTACAGAAAATACTAGAAGGAAAACTCTAACCCAAGGAGGATAATTATATCTAAGAAAACACAGGAAATAAATAATTCCATACCAGCAAAAACAAGGGACACATACACACTAACACCATCAACATCAAAATAATAGGAAATAAAAATCACTGGTCATAAATATCTCTCAGCATCAATGAACTCAATTCAACAATAAAAAGACACAGGTAACAGAATGGATGTAAAAACAGAATCTATCATTCTGCTGTATATAAGAAACACACCCTCAGCAATAAAGATGAACATTACCTCAGAGAAAAGAGCTGAAAAAAAGTTTTCCAAGAAAGCAGACCCAAGAAACCAAAGAATGGAGTAGCCACTCTAAGGTCTAATAACATAGACTTTCAGCCTATTAATCAAAAGAGACAGGGAAGTACACTTCATACTCATCAAAGGAAAAAAAATCTACCAAGATGATAACAATTCTGAACATTTATGCCCCCAAAACAAGGGTACCCACATTTGTAAAAGAAACACTGCTAAAGCTTAAATTGCACATCAAACCCCACACATTAATAGTAAGAGATTTCAACATCCCACTCTCACCAATTGACAGGTCATCCACATCCAGACAGAAACTAAACAAAATAACAATGAAACTAACAGTGGTTTTGAACCAAATAGACCTAACAGACATCTACAGAATATTTCATCCAAACACAAAAGAATATACTTTCTTCTCATCATGGATCCTTCTCCAAAATTGACCTTACAGTCGCTCACAAAGCAAGCCTCAAGAGACACAAGAACACTGAAGTAATAACTGTGTTCGATCAGACCACCATGGATTAAAGCTGGACTTCAACAACAAAAGAAACAGCAGAAATCCTGCACACATGGAAGCTAAACAACTCAGAAGAAATAAAGAAATGTAAGACTTTCTAGAATTCAATGAAAATGAAGGCACAATATACCCAAGTTTATGGGACACAATGAAAGCAGTGCTAAGAGGAAGAAGTTCAGCAATGTAAAAGTAGAACACCTGAGAAGTCTAGAAAAAATGAAGCAAACACACAAAAGAGGAGTAGAAGGCAGGAGATAATCAAAATGAGGGCTGAAATCAATCGGATAGAAATAAAGAAAACAATACAAAGAGTCAATGAAACTAAGAACTGGTTCTTTGAGAAAATCAACAAGATAGACAAACCCTTAGCCCAACAAACAAACAAACAAAACAAACAGAAAGACAGTATCTAAATTAACAAAAGCAGAAATGAAAAGGAAGACATAACAACAGACCCTAAGGAAATTCAAAAAACGGTTAGGTCTTACTTCAAAGGCCCATACTCCCCAAAATTGGAAACTCTTAATGAAATGATGATTTCCTAGACAAATAACACTTATCAAAGTTGAATCAAGATCAGGTAAACTATTCAAACATCCCTATAAACCCTAAGGAAATAGAAGCAGTCATTAAGTCTTCCAATCCCCCTCCCCCCCCAAAAAAAGCCCAGAGCTGTAGAGAGCCACGCCCGAGCTGGCTCAATCCGGTGTCCTCTCCCTGTAAACAAGTAGTCTGCGCATGTGCTAAGGGCCAGAGCGCGCCAAGTCACAGCCCATCCCGGGGCGTCTCATGAGGTAATGAACAAACAGCCAATCAGAAATGAACACGCCACTCCAGGGTGTATATAAGCAGTGCCTTTTTGGGGCTTGGGGTCTTCCTCTTCACATCGCAATAAACGCTTGTTGCAGAAGGATCCTGGTGTCCGCGTGCGTTCTTGCTGGCGAGGCGATTGCGCGGATCACACAGAGCCAGATAGTTTTAGTGCAGAATTCTACCAGACATTCAAAAAACAATGAATACCAATATTCCTCAAACTATTCCACAAAATAGAAACAGAAAACACATTGCCAAACTCAGTCTATGAAGCCACAGTCACTCTGATACCTAAATCACACAAATACTCAACAAAGAGAATTTTAGACCAATTTCTCTTTGAACATTGATGCAAAAATACTCAACAAAATAGTCACAAACCAAATCCAGGAACACATCAAAAACATCATCCACCATGATCAAATAGGCATCATCCCAGAGATGCAGGAATGGTTCAAGATACGAAAATCCATCAATGTAATCAACCATATAAGCAAAGTAAAAGAAAATATCACATGCTCATCTCATATGATGCTGGAAAAGCCTTTGACAAAATCCAACACCCCTTCATGTTAAAAGTATTAGAGAGGTCAGGAATGCAAGGCACATACCTAAATATAATCAAAGCAATATACAGCAAGGCAAAAGCCAACATCAAACTAAATGGAAAGAAACTTAAAGCAATTCCACTAAAATCAGGATCAAGATAACACTGTTAACTTTCTCCTTATCTTTCCAATATAGTACTTGAAGTTCTGACCAGAGCAATAAGACAACTAAAGGATATCAAAGGGATACAAGTTGGAAATGAAGAAGTCAAAGAATCACTATTTGCAGATGATATTATAGTATGTACATAAGCAACCCCAAAAATTCTACTAGAGAACCCCTACAGCTGATAAACAACTCCAGAAAAGTGGCTGGATGTAAAATTAACTCCAAGAAATCAGTACTCCTCTTTTATACAAATGATAAACAGGCTGTGAGAGAAATTAGGGAAGCAACACCAGTCACAATAGCCACAACTAACATAAAACATCTTGGTGTGACTTTAACCAACCAAGTGAAAGATCTGTATAACAATATCTTCAAGTCGCTCAAGAGGGAAAATGGGGAAGATATGAAAAGATGGAAAGATCTCCCATGCTCATGGATTGGCTGGGATTACAGGTGGGCCACCACATCTACCAAACATTCACATGTGTTCTGGGATCCAAACTTTCATCTTCAAGCTTGCAGAACCATTGCCCAAGAGCAAGAGGATTTTTTTTATATATACAGTAAGTCCATGTATAGGCTTACATGTTGGCATAGCTACTCATGGGGAGTCATGAAGGACACAAGGGCCTTCTAACTTCTTCTCTGGCATGCCTACCAAGCATCTTTTTGCCTGAGAAAAGCAAGGGGCCTCACCATTTCCAGACATCCATCTGCATCCTAAGCAAGATGAAGGAAACTGGAATAGGGATAAAGATAGATGTCTTTGCCTCTAGAGTCTTGCTTTACAGGGACCTCAGCATACATCCTTAGCCATTACTGTGTCCATCACACTTCAGAGAACCTAGCAAACTATTTTCAAATATAATCATTACTTCCCCCAAACAAAATTGGGGTTATTTCTAAGGAGAAAATGAAGTTAATGTAGACAATCATTGTCTGCTTCAACAGCCATAAGTTCTACAAGACAAAATGAATCTCTGGTCCCAATGTAGGAATGAAACTACCACAGTTCTACTTAAGTTCGGGTAATTTTCATGCAAGTAGAAGACTGAGAAGCTCAAGTTAGCCTGTTTAGATCATTTGCCCATTCTGTGGCTGCTGAGAAAACTGAATCATAGCCATGACATCATGATGCCTATCCACAGTGCCTACTTCTGCAGGCTAAGTTTATTTATATAAACCACTTATTGTCTAGCACAAGACTCCAAGGTCCTGTTTTCTAGGTCAATAAAAGGTGTGTGGTTCACATCTCCTTTGTCTGGGCTAAAACTTATCTGCTGGCTAAATATGACATTAAGTATTTGTCTCTCAACAGAAAGCTTTGTTTGAGGTCTACCCCAGGCTGGGCTTGCCTCTTGGTGCTGGGCTGGCCCAGTGACCTGAAGCCCAGATCACAGACGCTTCTCACAGTGTGTGATCAGCTTGGCTTGAAATCTTACTACTGAGAAAAATTGTTGGTAATAAAAGGGAGTTGTCAGGGGTCAGAGAGATAGTTCGGTCTGTAAAGTGCTTTTTTTTTTTTTTTTTTTTTTTTTTTTTCCAAGCTTGGGGAACCATTAGAACATCTGAACCTATGTTTACAAAAAAAAGCAAAACAAAACAGCTGGGCATGTTGGGTGCTTGAGCCAGGAGGATCCTTGGGGCTTGCTAACAAAACTAGCCAAGTTAGTCTGCTTGGTGAGTTCCAGAGCAATGAGAGACATTGTCCTAAAATGAGATAGACAACAGCTGAGAAACAACACCCAAAGTTGTTTCTGATCCAGTGTGCACAGCTCATGCACACATACTCCCACACACATGCACCTGAACACACATGCACACCATACAAGTGCACCAAGTGTCAATGTTTATCACGTGCCAACTATGGACTATGCCACTATCAAATTCAAAGTACAGAGACAGTCACCACTCTCTTAGGGTCTGTGGGCTGAGTGTTTTATGGGATTTTACACGCTGGTCACAGTGAGGTTTATATCCAGACAGCATTGGCTCATTGTCTATTTAAATCAGTATCCTTGTCGCAAACCAAGACTCACACTTCCTAGGTGATAACTGCCCTAGGCACTGTCTTCAACACTCCACGTGGGTTACACTACCCTCTTCACAAAAACTCTGAAAGAGAAGGCTGGCTGCTATTCCTGTTTTCTAAATTAGCAAACAGGGCAGACTGTTTGCATAACCCATTGCAGGAGACTGAGCCTGCGCAGCACAAAGACAACTCCAGGTTGTCTGGCTGTGGGACATAAGCTTTGTTCGAAGATTCAAGTCTGCTCCCCTAGTCCACCCTGAGGACGTTGTACCCCACAGACGGAGGCCCTTCTGCTGCTCTGACTGATGCTGCTCAGCCCTTCCCTCAGTAGATCATGCCTCTGTATGTAAATGATCGTCATTATACAGCTGAGGGAGGAGGATGCCATGTATGGGCAGAGACATTTTATTTTATGTATGCTCCTGTACTGGCTAGTTTTGTGTGTCAACTTGACACAGGCTGGAGTTATCACAGAGAAGTGAGCTTCAGTTGGGGAAATGCCTCCATGAGATCCAGCTGTGGGGCATTTTCTCAATTAGTGATCAAAGGGTGGTGCCATCCCTTGGCTGGAAGTCTTGGGTTCTATAAGAGAGCAGGCTGAGCAAGCCAGGAAAAGCAAGCCAGTAAGGAACATCCCTCCATGGCCTCTGCATCAGCTCCTGCTTCCTGACCTGCTTGAGTTCCAGTCCTGACTTCCTTGTGATAAACAGCAATGTGGAAGTAAGCCAAATAAACCCTTTCCTCCCCAACTTGCTTCGTGGTCATGATGTTTGTGCAGGAATAGAAACCTTGACTAAGACAAATTGGTACCAGCATAGTGGGGTATTCCTGTGACAACCTGACCATGTTTTGGGGAGGATTGTGGAAGGACTTTGGAACTTTGAGCCAGAAGAGCAGCCACTGGCTGTTAAGAACTCTATGGGATGTTGTGTAAGAGCTTGGAAGATCATGTTGAGAACAGTGCAGAGGATGGAGGCCTGGCTTGTGAGATTTCAGAGAGAAGATTAAAGACTCTATCAGGGTCATTGTTATTTTGATTGTGAAGATTCTGTGGTTCTGGTTAGCTGGGGCTGAAGAATCAGCTGTGATTAACAAGATACCAGAACTACTAAAATGAAAACTGCATTACTGGGACTATTGATGCTGGTTAGCTAGAGCTAAGGAATTAGCAGTGATTAAGAAGAGACCAGCATCATTGAGGTGACATCTTCTGGGGAATGTTTTCTGAGAGCACAAAGAGGTTGTGTTCTAGAGATAGCCAAGGTTGTACCTTGTGCTGCAGCAGGACTTGGTAATGTGTAAGAGTCACCCAGGTGGTACTGGTTTTGATAGCTAGAATGGGTCATGGAGAGCAGCTGAAGCTCGGAACAGTGAGAGGCCATGGAAGGCTATAGGTGAAGGTGCAGCCTCAGTTTGCAATTGAAGGCCCAGGACTGAAGGTGTCATGCAAAGGAGTTGAGACTTGGTACCATGAAGACAGTCTATGAGAGGCTATTGGTAAAGCCTAGTTACAGCAGTGTTTTGGGAATGCCAGTACCATACAATGACCACTAAGGACAGCAGCAGCAGTGGAGTACAGGCATCTGGAGCCTAGAAGACAAGATGTGTGCTACAAAGGGCAGAGCTGGAGAAGGGACCAAAGCCCTTAGAGAAGCCCAGAAGATCGTGAGTTGGATCCCAGACATTGGTTTTGCTTTTGATTGTGACTGTGCCCTGATATTTTTCCCTCTTGAAGGAAGAATGTATTTTAGTGAAGCCCACAGTTAAGAGACTTTGAATTTTAAAAGATATTGGACATTTTAAATTAATTGAACTTTTAATATGTAAAGACTGTGAAACTTTATATCTTGGGGATGAATAAGAACATAAGGGTTGAGGCTTAATAGTGATGTGTTTGTGTGTCAAGTTGACAAGGGGTCAATTGTACTGGCTAGTTTTGTGTGTCAACTTGACACAGGCTGGAGTTATCACAGAGAAGGGAGCTTCAGTTGGGGAAATGCCTCCATGAGACCCAGCAGTGGGGCATTTTCTCAATTAGTGATCAAAGGGGTGGTGCCATCCCTGGGCTGGAAGTCTTGGGTTCTATAAGAGAGTAGGCTGAGCAAGCCAGGGAAAGCAAGCCAGCAAGGAACATCCCTCCATGGCCTCTGCATCAGCTCCTGCTTCCTGACCTGCTTGAGTTCCAGTCCTGACTTCCTTGTGATCAACAGCCATGTGGAAGTAAGCTGAATAAACCCTTTCCTCCCCAACTTGCTTCATGGTTATGATGTTTGTGCAGGAATAGAAACCCTGACTAAGACAGCTCCTACACACCTACACACACACACACACACACACACACACACACACACACAGGCTTGCATGTCCCCTGACAATGAGTGGAGATACTTCTGGTTGTCACAATAGGAGGAAAGGATATCACTGTCATCTGGAAAGCAAAACGTCTACTAACATCCTACACAACACAGGAAAGCCATCATGGCAGTGACAAGCCAGCTCAATGCACCAGTCCTGGCTGAGTGGAGGAACCCTGCTTTACCGCAGACCTATGAAGCTGGCATCACATTGCATGCATTTGTACTGCATGAAGTGAAAACTTGGACATCAAAGAAGTCAGGAGCCAGGTTAAGATCAAGAGACCTTGAGTAATTGGGTGAGGACTAGGATCTGGGTGCGATGCTAAAGCCCACTCTCTCGGCCACATGGTTGGGTACCTTCACATACTGCCTGTAGCTTTCGGCCTCCTGTGACTTGGGGCATTCCATGTAAGCTGAGGCCAAGGGCTTACTATTATCTGCAAGTGGATTGAGGAGGGGTGGCTGAGTATGTTCATCTCTACTCTCTCTCTTCCCTAGCCTTGCCAACTAAGTTCATGCTCAAGACTATTCTAGAATTATAGAGTATGAAGATGAGATGTCTCCTATCGGTTCATGTGCTTGAACATAATGTCCTCAGCAGGTGATCTGTTTAGGAAGGCTCTTGAAGCTTCAGGAGATAGAGGGAGTAGGTCTCTAAGAAAGGGTAGGGGATTTCAGATTTGACAGTCTGGCTATGTTTTCTGCCCACTCCCTGATCCCTTCTGTTGGTCTTCCTAATTCAATGGGAATGTGTCCTGGGAGTTGGAAGTCCAGGAACCACACACAGCTGTGAGGTAGGACACGGTCCCAATGGAAGGGCATCATAAGATATGGGATCCTAGGAACCACACAGCCCTGAGAGGAAGCCTCAGCAGAGGCCCTGCAGCTCCCAGGGCAGGGACTCCCCAGCTGAGCTAAGGAGCTCAGGGGCCTCAGCCCTACCCCCACTTCTTCCCTTCTCTTCAGTGCTTCTTGTCTTCTTCCAATGAGAGAGTCATACCAGGCAACAAATCCCATAAAAGAGATTTATTGGAGGGTCCAGGGTGTGGAGAGACAAATCTAGGAATGGCTGCCCATGCTCCCAGGAAGCATAGCAGAGAAGACAGCTGTGAATTGGACAAAAGGCAGTACTTATATGGGAGTTCTTGTGGGTAGAGCTTTCTAGGGTAGAGATTTCCAGAGTGTACTGGCTGGCTTTGTGTGTCAACTGGACACAGGCTGGAGTTATCACAGAGAAGGGAGCTTCAAGTGAGGAAATGCCTCCATGAGATCCAGCTGTAAGGAATTTTCTCAATTAGTGGTCAAGAGGGGGAAGGGATTGTGGCTGGTGGTCTTGGGTTCTATAAGAAAGCAAGCTGAGCAAGGCAGAGGAAGCAAACAAGCAAGTAACATCCCTCCATGGCCTCTGCATCAGCTCCTGCTTCCTGACCTGCTTGAGTTCCAGTCTTGACTTCCTTTGGTGATGAACAGCAATGTGGAAATGTAAGCTGAATAAATTCTTTCCTCCCCAACTTGCTTCTTGGTCACGATGTTTGTGCAGGAGTAGGAACCCTGACTAAGACACAGGGTAAGGATTAGTAGAATTTCAAGTCCTGAGCTTAGGGAAGCTCAGGGATTGGTGGGATTTCCTGTTCAGGAATTGGTGGCTTTTTGTGCTCAGTGGGTTTCTGTGGGAAGTTCAGGGATTTATGGATTTTACTATTCAGAGATTGGTGTCTTTTGATCCAACTTTTCACCTAAAATTAGCATAATCTGGGGATGGTCTCGTTGAGGGGCTGGAGAAACTTTGTGACCTTTACAGAGGCTGGAAATGCCCTTGTGACAGTTAGGAAGGTCTGAAGGAGGGGCCTGGCTGCAGGAGCTCCTCAAGTTCCCTGGGGGCCTGTACACTTTCTTGCCTTGAGGGTTTATAAAGTTTACAAAGGGAATCTACTGCAGGAATAGCCTTCGATGACATGTGGGTGTCATGAATATCCAACATTTTCACCAAAACATGAGTAGGAAAGGGGTCTTGGCTACATCCTGCACCACTGTAGGGTAGTCCGGTTGCAATGCCTTACCCACCCATTAAGTATATCACAAAAAACTATGAGCCAGAATAAACCTCTCTTCCCTTAAGTTGCTTCTTTTCAGGTATGCGGTCACAGAAATAAGAAAATCAGTTGATACCCTCAATACCAGCATTGTGGTACTTTTCAAAAAGTGTGGCATATTATAGGAAATATAGGACACTTTCTGAAACACGCATAGTCACCTAGGACCTAAACGTCACAAAGCATCCTCATCCGCACTAAGTTGCTGTCCGCTCTGGTACTTTCTGCACTCTTCCATTATAATAAAATCTGCGTTAAGTTGCTGTCTGCTCTGGTACTTTCTGCACTCTTCCATTATAATAAACAAGGTGATTATTACTACAGCCCGATCATTTCATCCCACCCACGTTTTTAAAAAAAAAATCACTGAATATTTCATGACCTAAATTATACGACAGTATAAATTAGACAAAACTAGGAGGGGCCAGTAAATGACTTTTCAGTGGACAAAGGGTGGAAGGAACTGATGGCCAAGCGTAAGGAGGGAACTCTTGAGGCTATGGAGTGTTCTAGATCCTCATGTCTTTGTTACAGAGATGATGAAATGCATGTACATTTGCCAAATCTCACAAAACCACACTTAAATAATATGGTCATTATGCCAATTAAAGCTGGTTATTTAAAGGTTAACCCCTGTTATGGTCAGTGAATGTCAATGTTTACATTTACTCTGCTTGGTTTGGAATCTCCTAATATCTTAGTCAGAGTTTCTATTCCTGGATAAAACATCATGACTGAGAAGCAAGTTTGGGAGGAAAGGGTTTATTCAGCTTACACTTCCACATGGCTGTTCATCACCAAAGGAAGTCAGGACTGGAACCCAAGCACATCAGGAAGCAGGAGCTGATGCAGAGGCCATGGAGGGATGTTACTTACTGGTTTGCTTTCCCTGGTTTGCTCAGTTTGTTTTCTTATAGAACCTAAGACTATCAGCCCAGAGATGATACCACCAATAAGGGACCCTCTTCCCTTGTTCACTAATTGAGAAAATGCCTTATAGCTGGATCTCATGGAGGCATTTCCTCAAATGAAGCTCCTTTCTCTGACATAACTCCAGCTTGTGTCAAGTTGACACAAAACCAGCCAGTACCCCTTGTCAACTTGACATGCAAACACATCACTATTAAGCCTCAACCCTTATTTTCTTATTTTTCCCCAAGACTTAAATAACTTTAAAAGTCTCATAATCTTTACATATTAAAAGTTTAATCTTTTTAAAATATCTAATATCTTTTAAAATGTAAAGTCTTTTAAAAATTTAAAGTCTCTTAACTGTGGGCTCCACTAAAATACTTTCTTCCTTCAAGAGGAAGAAATGTCAGGGCACAGTTACAGTTAAAAGCAACCGCTAATTGTCTAATGTCTGGGAACCACTCACGACCTTTTGGGCTCCTTGAAGGGCTTGGGTCACTTCTTTAGCTCTGCCCTTTGTAGCACACACCTTGTCTTCTAGGGTCTATTTGCCTGAACTCCACTGCTGTTGCTGTTCTTGGTGGTCATTCACTGTACTGACATCTCTAAAATACTGTTGTCTTCTACTATAACTAGGCTTCACTAGTAGCCACTTATAGGCTCTCCATTTATGATGCCAAGCCTCAACTCTTTGGTATGACTCCTTCAAGTCCTGGGTCATCAATTGCAACTGAGGCTGTACCTTTACCAATGTCCTTCCATGGCCTCTCACAGTGCCAAGCCTCAGCTGCTCTTCATGACCCCTTTCATGCCTTCAAAACCAGTACCACCTGGGTGACTCTTACACATTACCAAGTCCTTTGTGACACAAGGTACAACCTTGGCTCTCTCTGGAACAGAGCCTCTTTTGTTCTTAGAAAACACTTTCCGGAAGATGTCACCACAATGGTGTTAGTCTTTTCTTATTCACCACTAATTTCTTAGCTCTAGCTAACCAGTATCAATAGTCCCAGTAATGTAAAGGTTTCGCTTTAGTAGTTCTGGTATTTTATTAATCATAGCTGATTCTTTAGCCCCAGCTAACCAAAAACTACAGAAGCTTTACAATCAAAATAGCAACATCCCTGATAAGAGTCTTTAATCTTCTTTCTGAAGTTTTACATGCCAGGCCTCCATCTTTTGCACTGTTCTCAACATTATCTTCTAAGCTCTTACAGAATATCCCACAGAGCTCTTAACATCCCAATGGCTCTTTTAGCTCAAAGTTCCAAAGTCCTTCAACAATCCTCCCCAAAACATGGTCAGGTGGTCACAGGAATACCCCACTCCCGGTACCAATTTGTCTTAGTCAAGGTTTTTATTTTTGCACAGACATCATGGCCAAGAAACAAGTTGTAGAGGAAAGGTTTATTTAGCTTACACTTTTATACTGTTGTTCATCACCAAAGGAAGTCAGGACTGGAACTCAAGCAGGTCAGGAAGCAGGAGCTGATGTAGAGGCCATGTGGAGGGATGTTACTTTCTGACTTGTTTCCCCGGGCTTGCTCAGCTTGTTTTCTTATAGAACCAAAGGCTACTAGCCCAGAGATGATACCAACCACAAGGAGCCCTCTCCCCTTGATTGCTAATTGAGAAAATGCCTTATAGCTGGATCTCACAGAGATATTTCTTCACCTGAGCTCTTTTCTCTGTGGTAACTCTAGCTCATGTCAAGTTCACACAAAACCAGCCAGGGCACCTAGCATTCAAATTTCATGTTGCAGACAACTTTGATGAACATTTTAAGAAGCCCAGAACCTTTGCCCCTATAAGCTGACCTTGAAAACTATTGATAGGTCATGACCTCAAAATACCCCCAAAATTTGGCACCTTTGTCATCTGAGCAAATAGCAGAAGTGGGTCAGTCACTGAGCCAGGTAGTCTTTCTTGAATTTCAACCTGATGAGATTTATGGAGAAACTCGGCCATGTCTTTAAGAGATTCTTTTTGTATTGGGCTAAGTAAAGAAAGTAGACTTGCCCTAATTGTACTCGGTGCCTAAAATGTGAAAGGCTCATGACAGAGACATAAGACATGGGGTGCTCACATCTGCAGGGTTATGAATTGGCTGTATAGATTTTAAAGAAGGAAACATCGAGGAACAGGTTTTGGTTCCCATTGAGAGTTAGGTGATAGTAAGCAGCAGAGAGTAAGTAGCAACCAGGTACCTCTGACCATATCAAAGCCTGGGACTGCATAGCCCAGAGCCTGGGATGGCAGAGCCCAGAGCCTGTGACTGCATAGCCCAGAGCCTGGGATGGCAGAGCCCAGAGCCTGGGACGACATGGAGCACAGTATAGCCCATTGTCATGGCTGCAGGCCCCACAGTGTGTGAGTGCATAATTTTTAGTCTATGACTGCATAGCCCAGAGCCTATGACTACATGAGCCTCAGTCTGTGACAAGCCTGTGACTACATGACTCATAGTCTGTGACAGTATACCCCAGAGCCTATGACTACCTAGGCCACACTTTGTGATTGCATGGCCCAGAGCCTGTGACTACCTGGGCCACACTTTGTGGCTGTATGGCCCACTGGGACTGCAGGAGCCCAGTCTATCTACTTGATCCATAGTCCATGGCCGCGTGGTCCACAATATGAACCTTCAAGGAAATAACGTCTCACACCAAGGAAAGTGTTTTCTATTTCCCTTGAAGTTCTCTCTCTCTCTCACCCACCTGTCATCTGTCCTTGTTTGTCACTGCTTAAGTGTTGGATCCAATCTGCCTTTACCACCTGAATATATCTTGCTGCTTTTGACAGATATTAGAGATTACATATCAAATAATGTCACCGCACAAAAGCAATTTCATATTAGTTTGAGTTTCTGTACAAAGGGCGATGAATAAAAAACAAAACCCGATTGAAGGGACCTTCACAAAGAGACCAAGGTTGTGGGGGTGTTGTGTGATTCCAGATAGCCACAGTAAGCTTCATCTCATCCCTTCATTTATTCATAAAATCCAGACCAAAGCATTTACTGGACTGTCAGCTCTATGATAAAACTTCCCACGCTGCCAGCTAAAGATGATGAATTCAGGCACCAGCACTGGAAAGTCTCAGATTAGCGGAGACAGGGATGGGGAGCAAAAATATGAACTTATAAAAAGAACAAAAGAAATTGAAGAAAAATCCCCCTGTACCCCCAACCTCTGGAGTCCTGAGGACCCTGGATGCAGCATCATGCCCTCCACTCTCTCAGAATAGCATTAATGGCCAATGGTCAATCTATAGTCAATGGTTGCAACTCAGCTTAGCCTGATAGGTTGGAATGCAGGGCCTCCTGATAACTTTGCCCATAGACATATTTTTTCTTGTCCTTAGTTCTCCAAGGAATTCCAACTGTACAATATTTTCTCTATATATTTTCCCAATACTTGAAAAATTGGAAAATTCCACCTATCCTGAGTTCCCATATTTAATGAACCAGAAACACAAAAGAAAAAGCCATGAAAGTTCGGGGACTCTTGGACCCACAGTTCCAAGTGAGTGATTTCCCTAAGTGAACAGTCACCCTCTCCCAGGTGTCTGTCGATCGCCTCCCTGGACCAGCCTTCTCATGTGTCCTAGCTCCCGTGCCTCTCCACACACCTGTGAGCCGTCTACACACTACAACTGTTGCCAAAAAATGAGGAATCGCCTGGGTCTTCATAAGGCAGCCTGAAGTTAGGAGCTCTTCCTTCAGCCCCTTCCCAAGGAAGTGCAAGGGAGGAGATTTTAATCGTGGAAGAATTAGAAAGTTACACCTTATAGGGTAAGAACACGGGAAAAGAAAAACAAAAGAAAGGCAAAAGGGGCCTCCATTCCTGGTCCACTGACGAGCGTGTGTGAAATGTGTTCTGCCCAGCATAATGTTAACCTTGGTCGGGGTAACCATGTTTCCGCTGCTGAGCCAATTGAGCAAGAAATAACCAACCATATTTTATTACTGTTTATTGTCATTTAGGGTCAGCTACATATTGTTTTGTGTAGCCTCAAACTCAGGATGGCTGTTTGAGACAGGAGTGAGCTGGCCAGATTTATGATGGAAGGCTTACCTTTCTTTAGCCTCAGCTCAGGAAGGGATGGCTTAAGGACGGTCTGTCCTCCGTTTACCCTTTAGCTTGCTGGTTAGTCTGCAGCTTCCGCTGCTCTTCATGTAGGCTTTTGTACTGAGCAGCGAAAGTGGTACCAGCATGCTGCAATGTTAGCATTTGAAAGTTTTAAGTTGCCTCTGATACTCTAAGAGGGTGCACCCTGCACCCTCTCCTGAACCCTAGCTTACCCACCCCAAGAGAACCTCAGCTGAAACTCAGTGCTAGAATATTTCCTACCTGCCTCTAGTAGACCTTTCCCACACAGTGCAGGCAGAAGGACAAAAGTTCAGTGAACTCCCAATGAATGCCTCTGCTTCTCTTGAGTGCTGGCTGAGGACAGTGAGCAGGTGTGTGGATATTTAGGACAACTTACACGGCAGCCTCTGAAAACTGTGTCAGAGGTCAAAGACGCCTGCCCTCGGGGATCCCTAACCATAAAAGCTATTGATTCAACAACTATCCCAACTAGGCAAATTGGTTTAGGTGAATTGCCAACTAGAGGCTGAGAGCATCCTGTGTTCAGGTCCCGAGTTGTTTATACACCGTTGAGGCTCCAGGTCCACAAAGCAAAGAGTGGGTTAGTCAGAAGAAGTAGCCAGGACAGTCTGAGGAGTTGCCTTAACCGTTTAGGGATTCATCAACCCAGCTAAAACCAGATCCCTGACTTTGATGCAAAAAAGAATTTCGAGATGAGCCAGTAAAAAGTGGAGTAGGGGTTTCTTAAAAACAGAAATGTTCTAAGAGAAAGAAGGGAACACACCAACCTGGGAGCACAGGGTGGCTCCTCGAGAGAGCCGAGAGCCGAAAAGAGGGTTAATGATGTGGGGGAGGGCCGGGGGGCGGGGCTCAGGGGAGGTGGGGCAGGAGTTGGGTTGCAACCAGAAGAGTGAAAGCAGAGGGCATTGTTAATCCTGCAGAAATTTTTGTTTGTTAGCTGGCAAGAGATGTTTCAGCCAGACTCTAGAGTGAGGGGCTCCCATTTCTTCTAGTGTCCATTTCCCTGTCTTTCTGTGCTGCCTCAATTTGATTCAACATAACACACACACACACCAGAAACCTTAAGGGACCTGTGGAATGCGTCAGGGGAAATCCAGTCCTGTCCCTGACTGACCTGCTGGCTCCTAACCTGTATTGCCTCCTGGCAAGAGGAGACCAGAATTAGACCTTAGCTTTCAAGCCTGCCGGCCCACCAGGTCTCTGCTATTGTTTCTCGCTCTGTTCTTCCTTCTATGTCTAAATCATAGAATCATCAGAAGGCCCATTGAAGCGTCCTGAGGGAGCCCCGGTGATTCTTATCTTCAAAGCTTTCTTTCCCTCCTCAGGCTGGAAATTTGCATGCCAGCTAAAGAAAAGTAAATTCGGGGGCTGGCTCCCTTTGATAACCAAATGTTCCTCTTCTTCCCCTTGCTTCTTACAGCTCTCAAAGAAGCCCAATGATGAAGAAAATAAGTACTTTATTGAGCTCTATGTAATCACTTGAGCAGGCCTGAGGAGCCATCTTCTATCTTCTATCGCCAGCTGAAGTCAATTAATAACAAAAAATGACTACTGGTCCCAGGTGGGATGCACACACCACATGATTGAGAAAATGAAACACAACCTTTTTGCTCTATGCAATCTGCTTTACTCTGAAGGAAACAGTCTACACCAGGATGGGTTTGGGAATCCTGAGACCCAGCACAGGCTAGGCTTAAGGTAAACTTGGGCTCTGTAACCCAAAGTTGCCTGGAAAATGCATTCGTGTTGGAGATTCGCCAGGTTGATTGACTAAAGTGCCGTGATTGTGGGGCCTTAAAGTAGTGTGGATCCAGATGTGTAGATCCAGATGTGTGGCCCTAGATGCAGATGTGTCTTGAGCTGTCTGTATTAGCCTCCTCTGTATTTGATCTAATGGCCTTTTCATGGCCAGTTAAATTCTTTGGGTTGTATACTTTTTAATTGCTTTTACTTTTGAAATAATTATACCATTTCTCCCTTCTTCTCTTCTCCCTCCTAACCCTACCATACACTTCTCCTTACTCTCTTGCAAATTGATGGCATCTTTTTTCATTAATTGTTGTTATATACATATATACATGCCTAAATATATAAATATGCCCTGCTCAGTCTGTTTATCACACATACATGTATATGTATATACATATATATGCTTTCAGAGCTGACCAGTGGTATTGGATGACCAGTTCCTGTGCTCTTTCTTAGGCAAGGCTATTCTTCCGGGTCTCAGTATTGCTTAGTAACCCATGGTTCTTCGTCTAGGGTGGTGGTCCATGGAGTCTCCTTATTTACTTTGGTATGCCTGTTGTCCGTGTTGCGCTCATGTTTAATAGACCATGTTGGTGAAACTTTATGGTGTAGTTCTGACATATGCATTGTAACTGAGCCAATTATGCATTTTGATTGATTGTGGTTTTCTGTAATAGTCTCCATCTGTTGAAAAAAAAAAGTTTCCATAATGAGAACTGAGGACTATACTTACCTGTGGGTATAAGATCAAATCTTTAGAATATAGTTAGGGATTATTTTGCTAAGGTGGTGGCTGTGTACACCCCTTCACGATCCATCACTAGTCCGGGGTATCTAGTATCTAGTGTTAGCTGGGTTTCTAGTATCAGGTCTGATTTTCCATTGGTTACTACCAAGGTATACGTGTCAGCATTGTACACTCACCACCATCAAGCCATGCTGGTCTGGAGTAGATTCGCGACAGACCACTAAGCCACTTTTCAAAGAACTCAGAACTCTGTCTCTGTCTCTGTCTCTCTCTCTCTCTCTCTCTCTCTCTCTCTCTCTCTCTCTCTCTGTGTGTGTGTGTGTGTGTGTGTGTGTGTGTGTGTGTGTGTGATATGCCTATACCTGTATGCCTACCCACTGTGTGCCCTGAGTGGAGGTCTGCACGTGTCCCTCAACCTGCCTGAGTGTACCCCATTTATATCAATAGGAATCTGCTGGAGGCTGTTCACCGAGTCACCTGTGTGCTGGTAAGTAAAGTATGTCTTGGGTCTCCGTGGCTCCTGCCCTCGGAGCTTGGACCTTAGAACCTCCATCTCTTTTTCATGCCCCTGCAGGGCTGAAGGGTGGGTAAGTACTGAGAAAATGACTAACCTACCGGATGATAAAACAAAGTCCTTGGCCCTTTAGGCTTTCCAAGGTGAGCGTGCAAATATAAAACACACCACAGAACTAACTGCAAGCAGGAGCCGTGAAGGCTTGGCAGGATGTGGAACAAAAATACCTTGAAGTACCTGGGGAGCCAAGCCATATCTGCTTCGGGAAGGGAAGGTAGGAGGCGGCACCGAGAGCCAAAGGCAAACAAAGCTGGCTGCTGTGTTCCGGAGGAGTGGGAGTGGGAGGGAAGCAGACTCGATGGTTGGTGGGTGGCTCAGGGCCTTCAGTAGCAGCAGCTGGAGTCTCACCCACTCCCCAGTGCTGCCTTTCCCAGCTGGGCTGCGCTTTCTGTCAGAGCTTCGCCTAGGCCTTCTCCTTCAGAAAAGAGCAGTGCAGGCAGCTTTGCTCTCAGGCATCTCAGAGCAACAAAGAGAGTCAAACCGAGTCTCCTTATTAGTTGTTATAGCAACAAAGCAAACACTGCAGAGGTCCTGGAAATGCCAGGCAGGCGACACAGGGAGAGCTGTAGTCACAACACACCCTCCTCCCTGCCTGTGTGCAACGCCACACATAGACATCTTGGTAGCTGGGTGCTGGATTTCTCAGTGAAGAATCGGGGTGGGGGCTCTCTCTTGAGTCTTCAGATCAAACTTGGTACATCCAGCTGGTCCCCAGTGAGCATCTTGAATGGCCACACCTAGCTGATTGCCTCCAAAGCTAAGTATAATGTGAAGCTGACGGGCACTCTCTCTGCCTCAGGTTTATCCAGGCTCCTTAGGGTAGGATTTGCTAATGTTTACTAAGTGCATTGAGATAATCTGGAGCTGGCTAGTCGGAGTGTAGACTTGGGCTCCACCACCATCCATGGTGCCACGCACACTTTGCGTGACAGCAGTTTGAGACAAAAGCTTCATGGAAGCCAATCTCCTGCTCTTGCACTCTCTCCTTGGCATTCTCTAACTCAGGTAACCCAGATATGTCCTTGTACTCGAGTGCTAGGTGCCCACCAAGACATGATTTACTAATAGCTTGACAAAATTGGACTTTGCTCTCTGACCTTTACCAATGTTCCAACATCTTAGCCAAACCCTGGCTTGGTATTTCATAAAGAATGTTACCCATCCAGACTAATTGCCTCTGGCATTGTGGGTAGGGCATTGAAGCTTACAGAAAGGGAGACTTATCCCAGGGCAAGGTCAGGTCAAGAATTAGCAAGAGACTTGTCTCTACTAGCCCAGAAGATTAGCATAGTGGGCGTTTTACTGAGGATGGGCGGGACCCTTGAACGGAGGGTATGTGTGTGAGACAGTGTGCAGCAATCAGCATTGAGCATTCTAGATTCTAGATTCTAGATTCGAGCCTCTGCCCTCCTGGCTGGCGCACCCGCAGCCCCCCAGGACTCCAACCAGGCCCATGCGGCCGGAGCATGCTTGGAGCCTGGGGGTGCCGCACCAGTCCAGAGGAGATGGCTGCTGTTTTAGACCCAGTGTATTTCAGGCGTCCTCAGACCTACCTCGACTACTGAGCTGCCAGATTTTTCATCTCTCTTTTGCAATGACTGTAAAAGCCTTGTGCCATTTTTGAGAAATACATTCAGATAACACACTTCTTTGTGTCGACTCTGTTTATCACCCGCCAAAGTCCTTGCTCATCTGGCCAGAACTCTCATCACCCCGAGGAATAAGGGTCCCCGAAACGAAACCCGTTCCGTGGCACCATGGAATGGATGTCTTACCAATAGTCTGAGACAGGGTGAACACCACCACCTTTACCTTCTTGCAGATTTAGCCAACTGGTCACCAGACTGCCCTGGGCCAGCTGGACAAATCAGATTGGTTCGAGGAGCTTGCGTTGAATGAAATGAGCCAGCATTAGCTACTATACCTCCACCTGATAGTCAATCTACAGGACTTAGTGAAAATCTAAACACGTGTTCTGGCAACAAGGTAAGAGGTGTCCCTGCTAAGAGCTGGAGCCCTGAGGTTGGGGGTCAGGCGTGGGGCGATTCTGTTGGTCAAAGTGCATGTTCTACAAATGAGAAGACCTGAGTTTGAATCCCTAGAACATACATAGAAAGCAAGGCATGAGTGTGTGGCTGTGACCCTGCCCCGAGGGTCAGAGAAGGAGACTTCCACGAGCTTCTGATAGTGAGAGACACTGTCTCAGTGCAGTACACTCACAATGATGACACTCTGTTCTGGCCTCGCCGTATCGGTCCACGGACCCCACACATATCACACACACACACTCACACACACTCGTCTCACACTCTCATACACACAGTCATATCACACTCACTTCTCTTTCTCACACACACACACATACACTGTATCTCCTCTCTCAAAACTAAGATATTGTTTCCCCAATAGAAGAATATCCCTTCATATAGATTGCATGTTATCATTAGTGTTTCCTCTTGTTTCCTAAACAATGGGCTTAAATATTTTGAGCCCATGAATTAGACTTCTGAATTTAGGAGCACAGTGTGTATAATGGTGTGTAACCCACCATGCCCATAGGTGAGTCTAAATTAACACTTGAATTCCAGAATTATATTATTAAGTTCCAGAAATGCAAACCATTCCCTCTGATATTTCCGTGTTTCCTGTGTGATTCTGCTTTCAACTACACAAAAGGTCTTTGCAACAATGGGCTAAGCCTGCAAAGAAAGGCACACAGCTTGTCCTCCAGTCCTCCCTCAAATAAACAACCCCAATACCACTTATCCCATATCCCACGGCACAATTAAAACCCCAACTAAGTCAAAGAAGCATTGCCTAGTCAGCAGATTCCAGGTTCTTGGCAGCACTGGCGTGTGCCTTTGAATTTAATTTTAATTATTACTAAGACTAGTGTTGCCCCTGCCCACGTCTGCACTTGTTCATTCACCCTTGGAGTGAATGAACTCCAAAACTCAGTTCAAACCAACATCCCAATGGCTGAAGTGCAGATAGCAGTGTGCCAAGTGTCTCCTGGCATAGCCTGAACATTTAATAACAGATGGCACGTGGGGCTCTTGTTATCCACCACAGTGCAGAGGTTGGCAGCTATGATGTGGTTGAATAGCTTGTCCCTCGTGCTTATGAATAAAGCTTTATTTTTTCAAACAGGGAGGCAATAGAGACCACCTACTGCACAAAGTCCAAAATACCCATATCTAACTCATTTTAGAAGAAGCTGTCTCTGCCCCCAGGCTGTCTGTCCTGGGAGCTTATAGTCCAAGCTTGGGAATTTGGTGGCCTGGGTCCTAATGTAAGTCTCCCACCTAGCAAGTTAGTTTATGCATAGTGCTCGAGAGAGTGCCCATGGGAAAGGGGAGGGGCTAACTAAACTTACTTCACAGAGGAACTGGAGAGAACAACTCAAACCAACGGGAGCCAGGGCCAGTGTGTCTAAAAGTCTCTTTCTTATCAACGGCCCTTTCCCTGAAGATCTCCAACGAGACCTCGATTGCAGCTAACTCCATTCTGTAACACTTCTCCGCACATCATTAGCTCGAGACTCGCTTTGGCAATTTCGACTTCATTAAAATTATAATTATTTCTTTTCGTTCCCTTCCCTTTATCTGCTCCTCAACTTAAGCTCCTCATTGTCTGCCAAGGCCGAGGGAATCTGAGAGAGTTGCTTATGATACCCTCTGCAAAGCGAAGGAAAAGAAAAGGAAATGCAGGGCAGGGCGAGGGGTGGGAAGTGTGCAAGTGTGCGCGGCGAGCCGCTTTGTTAGGAGATGAAAATGGATCCATCTGGGAGAAGGAAAAGCAAGGGGTGGTGGGGGGGGGGGGGGGGGGGGGGGGGGGGGGGGGGACGCTGCAGAGAACCCAGACAGCACAGATGCATTCTGGGGAGCCCATCAGACTCAAGCCACTAGGTCACCCTAATTCACTCATTAGTTATTAGCTGACTTCAGACCTCTCTCCTGAGATCTCTCACCTCCTGAGGAAGGCCCTGACCCAAGGTGTCCTTGGGACCCCAGCTCTCTAACAAGTAGTGTGTTTAGCTTAGCAGGCTTGAATTTTTAGCTAGGCTAGAGGAGTTATAAGGGGCGTCTGTCTCCCCTTTGAGGCCTTCTAGAAAAGCCCAAACAGCAATGGGTCTTGTGGGAGCCTCTGCAATATATTTTTTTTTCCTTAAACTCATTATGTATTTTCTTCCATGAAAATTATTTCAGAGGAAGCTGGTGAGCAGTAGTATGCATTCAAGGTGAATTCTCCCACATAGAGACAACTCCATTCCACGGATATGAATCTGACCTTCTCTTTCTATCTGTCCATCTGACACTCAGGCTGTGTGCCAGGATCAGCCCTAGGGCTGAACATTGTAGCTGTCAGACTCAGCAAAGAGACACAGAGACCATCCAGGTTGACTCGAATTCAGGATACAAGGCGCACTGTAAAACATACCCCTGTTCTGTGTGGAATTTGGACCTCACTTCCATTTTCAAATACCATATAAGCGCTGCTTGCCTGAAGATCAAGTTTAATTAATGGACATGACAGCGAGCAAGGTGAGTGCCCCCAGCTTACTTTTCCAGCCTGGCAAGAACATAACCTCAAATTGTCACGAGATTCAATTCCCATCTGGCACCTCCCCAGTGACACAGTCTGAAGAGTAGGATGACCTTCTCTTTAGAAGCCCATCGCCCCTGGAGGCCCATTGAGGAGGTGCTGCTCAGTACTGCAATTGCATCTTCATTCCCTTGATGCCCTCCTCTGGAAGGAATTAAGATTCTTAGCAACAGAGCCTGAGTCTCTTAGGAACAGAGCCTGAATCTCTGTACCTCTACACGCCCAGAGTCCAGTGGAGCACTGGGAACAAGAAGACTCCAGATCCGATTAATAAGTGAGTAAGCAGATCTGTCCGTGGCTGGATTTGTGTCAAACAGAATCCAGAACCCTGTGTCCAGTGCAGCCACCTTCCAGATACACTAAGTGGGGGCACAGAGAAAACTGGCACTAGAACCTGAGGACCCCACGGGTGGTAATGCTGCTCATTTTTAAATGCCTATGTAAGTAGTCTACTCAAAATAAAGGCTTTCAGGGGTGCAAGGGGCTTGAAGAGAATGCATGTTGCATTGTAAGCAGTATTAATGGGTCTTCTGAGGGGGTCTTCACTGAGAAGAATGAGTGGAAATGTTGATTTAATTCATTGGGAGTAGAACCAAATGTGAGTTCATGAGTGAGACAGAAGCGCAGCGCCAGTCACCGGGGGACAGCACATAAAGAACTAACAAGTACTGAAGAGGCATTTTATTGTCCGGATTGACTGCCTTACGACTGAAACACATACAAGGAAAATCACACAAATCCACAAAGGGACAGACTCAGAGAGGCACAAGGGGTACTTGTCACCAATAGAAAAATCAGTCCGTAGTAGCAACACCAACTCCTTCTGTCCAGATATAAAAACAAGATGGGTTGATATTATCCAGCATGTTTCCATGAGGTTAGGGCTGTATCTTAAAAAAAAGAAAGAAAGAAAGAAAGAAAGAAAGAAAGAAAGAAAGAAAGAAAGAAAGAGAAAGAAAAGGGAAAAATATATGTACATATGTTGTCCCCGTAGCATTTCCCATGGCCACACACATTAGCAGGGCGCAAAGCTGCTCTTCTTCATTTCACACTCTTCCTGGCTGTCCCTCTGTGTCCTCCTGCATGTGGATCTGTGGCTGACACAGCACAAATGTGCTGACAGCTCTTGGCGGTTGCTGTCAGTGCTCAGACCGGTAGGTTGGGAAAGTCTCTGTCCGATGAAGCTTCAGCGGGCTGGTGACATCTTTTCCAAAAAAGAATTCGAGAGGACAAACAGTTATCTCTCAAGAAAGCTTGTGATCAAATTGGCTAGTGATACAATTGATTAAGTTTACCAGAGAGAAGTGGCATGTTCAGGACAGTAGACTGTATTCCTAAGGTCACTCCCAGTGATGTTTAAATACTCATCCAAAGAGAGTTTATGACTAACATATCATTTGCATTTGGCCTTTGCATTCAGCCCTGGTCAGTCTGTTAACAGCTGTGTTACTCCTTAAACTTGCATCTGTAGTCCTCCCTGTGTCATGGTACTCAGAGGGGGTGTGTGGAAAACACAAGACTAGGGAGACTTTTGATGTAGACACTCTCTGCAAATCTGACTCAGAATAAGATGATATCAAGCATTTTTCTTGTGTTACTGTTAGATGGAAGACTTTAACTTCTTCTATCCCAGTTCAGTTTCCAGCCAAGTGAAGAAGTCAAGACTGTCCCCTGAGGGCCCAGGGAGAGAGGCCCAGGAGAGTGAATGGAAGGGGATGTGGGGAGCGTCTCTCGGATTGTTCCCGAGACCTGAGATGGGGGAGGCCCCAGGAGTCAATGAGGGTGCCTCTAGCTGAGACTCCTACCAGTGGGGGACATGGCGCCTGAAGTGGCCACCTCCTGTAGCCAGGAAGGACTCCCAGTGGAGGAAAAAGGACACCAACCCACCCACAAAACCTTCGACCCAAAATCTGTCCAGCCTACAAGAAGTGCAGGGACAAAGATGGAACAGAATCTAAGGAATAGGCCCAACTTGAGACCCATCAGGTGGGCAAGCACCAATCCCTGACACTATTAATGACACTCTGTGATGCTTGCAGACAGGAGCCTAGCATAGCTGTCCTCTGAGACGCTCCACCCAGCCCTGACCAAAAGAGATGCAGAGACCCACAGCCAAACATTAGATGGAGCTTGGGAAATCTTGTGGCTGAGTCGGGGGAAGGATTGAGGAACCCAAATGGATAGGGACTCCACAAGAAGACCAATAGAGTCAACTAGCCAGGACCACGGTAGGGTCTCGGAGACTGAACCACCAACCAAAGAGCATACCAGGGCTGGATCCAGGCTCCTCCAACCCCGCACATATGTAACAGATGTGCAGTTTGGTCATCATGTTGGTCCCCAACAAATGGAGTTGGGGCTGACCCTGACTCTGCTGCCTACCTGTGGATCCTGCTCCCCTACCTGGGCTGCCTTGTCTGCCCTCAGTGGGAAAGTATGTTCCTAATCCTGCAGTGACTTAAGGTGCCAGGGTGGGTTGGACCTCCCCTTTCTCAGAGGTGAAGGGGAGGGAGGGATGGGGTGAAAGGATATGTGAGAGGGGGACCGGGAGGAGAGGGGCTGCGATTGGGAATAAATAATTAATGAATGAAAGAAAAAAAGAATGCCCCTCCCTCCCCCACACACACCTCAGAGTTAATGCAGGAACTGGCAGGCTTCCTTTATACAGGGCCAGAGAGTAAAACTAAGTAGATACTAACATCAGGGTAGCAGCCAGAGTGAACACACAGTGCGTGAGCATGTACATCCCTGTAAAACTGTATTAAGAAACACAGGGCTGGAAGAAACCAGTTTCCCCTGTGTGACAGCCAAGCACCCTTAATTTTATAAAACCAAGATGTTTTACTGCCACCTGCTGGCTCAGGGAGGCACAAGCAGAAATTTTACAGGGCTAAGGGAGTTCGCAGTGGGCACAAAGAGGCAGGACACGAGGAAGAGGGGGAGCGCTGAGATCCAGCATGCACAGCACGGATGCTTCATGCACACTTTCAAAACCACGTTGTGTATAACTGCTGAGCCAAGAGAAAAGGTTGTTGGTGCCGTGTGGCTCTGCGGCTCCAGGGCCCTCTGCTGACTTTCCCTTCCTCTGTCACAACAGCCCTGACTGACTGAGCCCTTAGGCCTCAGCTGCCATCACCCTCCCTACCCCTCAGAAGAAACACAGGTTAGCCTGACACAAACTCATCTCCCGCCTCTACAAGATAAAAAGGAGGACGCCTTTCATTCTCCCACGCTGTCCTACTGAGGATTAAGGGACTTGCTAGGGGATTTGTGAGCTGAAACAGTTGGCAGAGTTATCCCAATCTCTGCCCCAAACTAAAACAGATACGAAGAGAACCCAGGCTTGCACAGAGTGAAATGGCTCTGTGGGTGCCTGCCTCCAAGCCTGAGCATCCAAGGTCAGTCCTCAGAATCCACATTGTGGAAGGAGAGAACAAGTCCCAAAAGCTGATCTCTGACCTCTCATGTATATGTCATCAGTGCAAACCACACACATATATGCGCACATGCACACACACAGGCACATACATATGCACCCAGGCACACACACATATGCACACAGGCACACATGCATATACACACATGAACACACACACACACACACGTGACCTCTTCACACACACAAGCACACACATGACCTCACACACATTTCACCGTTGCCTATGTCACACACACACATACACACACAAATACTTTTTTAAAAAAGAGAGACACAAAAGCTTGGACTCTTGTAAGCCTCAAATCTGAACCCAGACTAAATCCCTGGCCTGTAGAGGTGGTGACGGGTATTCAACATCCCCAGCCACCTCTCACCTCCCAGGCAACCTGAACATGTGTTCTAGTCTCTTCCTGATGCCCTTGGAAACACAATATCCACGGGTGGTGCTAGAACTAGTCGGTATATATTCCAGCATGTCTTTGTTATGATTTGATAACAATTTCCTGCTGGGAGCAGAAAGCCCAGATGTGGCATTCAGGAAAAGTCCATGCTTTGAGTCAAGTGTGAGGCCCTTGTCCTCCTTAAACTCCAGAAGCTTCCAGAAAAACTGACAGACAACAACCACAAGGGGCCAAGTGGAAGCCGGTGGCTGAACTCAATTTGTCAGTGAGATGTGAAAGCTGGGTTTGGCTTTGGACAGGAAAGGATGAACTGGAGGACTATCTACCCACTCCTGTG
>JADRCD010222776.1:0-59609 GCA_019843815.1 Montemys delectorum
ACACACAAATATGCTCAACTTCTTGAACATCCAAAACTAAAGACATCTGTTAACGTTTTCTTCTTTACTTCTTTTGAAAAAAAACACAGTCTTTTGAAACAAACCCTTATAGCCCAGCCTGACCTCCAATTCATGATCATCTGCCTCAGCTGGGATTTCTGTGTGCCACCACTCCTGGCTGACATGTGATAGATAAGAAGTAGTCACAGGACCCACTTTACTGCACTCAACAGGGACACTAGACACTCCTCCAGACTTCTCTTCTGAGAAACTATAGATTATCTGGTCTTATTATTATTCAGTCTCTGAGGGGACTGAATTATGTGGACTCTATTTCCCCAGTCTGAGCTATCTTCATAATTCCATAGAATCAAAGAACCTTATCTCTTTGCCCTGATAGTGATTCTAGGCTAGAGGGGATAAGCTGTTCCTATAAAAGACAAGTGTTTTGGATTTCAAAGACATGTTGGATAGTGCCGAAACCATTTGACTCTGCTATTATAAAGTTGAAAATAGCCAAAGACATGAGTAGCCATGTACATAAATACGGTTCTGCCTAGTGAACCTCCTTCTGTGAACGTTAAAGTTTGAATTTCATGTAACAAATACCATCATTTTGATTTTTCTTTAAATCATATAAATCTACAAACAAGTCCCTCTTGGCTTGAAAGCTGTATAAACGCAGGCGACAAACCAGAGTTTGATGAGCACTTTTCTAAACCTCAACGTCAGATAGGTTAGGAAGTCTCAAACTCCTGGGCTGCAGCAATCCCCTGCGGGAGTCTTGGACCCTTCCTGCGCATCTGCGACTGACTGTGGTGGGTACATGACATCACACCTACCTGAATCAATCCTTCGACCCTCAGATGCGACTTAGGCAGCTAAAGGTCTCTTGTCTCTAAGTCTGTCTCATTTGTCTAATAGACTCAATATCTGCCTTGACCAAAATTAAAAATAGTTTGGCACCCCCCCCCCCGCCTTTGCAGTGAAGGTGCAGCCTGAGTCTAGCACTCATCAACATGGGTGGATGTCATCAACTAGCCATCTGTTTTTTTGTGGACAAAAGCAGCTCTCTCAACTCTGTAGAGGCTGCACCTGTATCACCAACGTGATCCTTTCCAGAGCTCAGGATACAGTTTTCTGTGTGACAGAACAGAGAATCAAAATGTCGAGAACATTCACCCTTGAGCTTTTAGTTGTGGGAGATGCTGGGCCAACTAAGCCAGTTTGGGGTCAAAACTGATGGTCAGGTCACCCTAGGAGGCGATACGATAGGGCTCCTGAAGGTGGTGCTGAAAGGGGAGCCCCAAACACACAATGTTTGTTTGGTTATTAAGCTCAAGCATAAGGAGAGCTGTGTGCTGACACTTTGGGTTTGGGGAAGGATGGGCAACAAACATCCTGCCAATGTTTTCCAAGGGTGGGCTGATACCAGAGGGCCCTCCAGCAGCAGGTCCCCTTTGTGGCCCAAAGGTGGCAGTCATGCTTCAGAAAGGACCTGGCTCTTCTTGGTGGGTGGATGTCAGCTGAGGGGTGGGATGTGTATTCTCCTCTGAATCTTATCAGCCCATGTTGCAAAATACTGATCGTTGCAAATTATGGTCATCTTCAGGAGGTATGTTCAAAATAGAGGCAGTGTGTGGTTATGTTAAGAGTCCCGCTATAGGAACGAAGAGCCTGGTGTGATCAATTGAAAAGGCAGATTTATTTGAGTTTTCCATTTCAGGTTGGTTGGCTAGCTCTTCTGCCCTGGGTTTGTGTTGCCACAGCACATCATGGCTGGGACACAGGGCTGATCCTTCACTGTGGTCAGGAAAGAGATACAGGAAGGAGTTCCCAACATCCCCTTCAAGGACGCAACCCCAAAGACCTAAATTATTTTCACTTCATCTCACTCCTAGCACTTGGGCCATTTTCCAGTAGTGTGCCACATCTGACAACCAAGATCATTAGTGTCTGTACATGCAGGCATACATGAGCCACAGTGCATGTGTGGAGGACAAGAGAACTTACAAAGAACTAGTTCTTTCCTTCCACAGTGGGTTCTTAGAATCCAACCCAGGTCCCCAGGCTTGTGTGGCCAGCACCTCTAACTACAAAGCCATCCTGCTGGTCACCCAGCATGCAATACCAGGCTTTGGAAAACAAAGGATTAGGATTGAAAACAAAACAGTAATCTCTTTTTAAAGGGCATCTTTTGCCTGGGCAGTAGTGGCGCACACCTTTAATCCCAGAACTTGAAAGGCAGAGGCAGGCAGATTGCTGAGTTCGAGGCCAGCCAGGTCTACAGAGTGAGTTCCAGGAGAGCCAGGGCTACACAGAGAAACCCTGTCTCAGGGGAAACAGGGGTGGGGGTGGGGGTGGGGGAGAACACATCTTCCTTAAGGAAAAGTCCTGGCCTAAGTCAAAATAACCGCATCAGGTAACATTCAAGGCTACCAGGCTGAGACGGGCACGTACTTGGGTGGACCTTGGGGGTTAACTTCCATCAGAATTCCAGATTTGGAAAAGCCTCTTTTTATGTTGTTTATATACTCTATAACCACTTTCTTTGTCTGATCTATCTATCTATCTATCTATCTATCTATCTATCTATCTATCTATCTACCTACCTATCTATCTAAACAAAAGCTTTCTGTTACTAATAGTCAAGTTAAAGGGATTCATAGGGTAAGACACTTGTGTCCTTTCTCCAACTGGATATTTGAAAACACACTAGGCTATCAGTGCTCAGCTTGGTAGCAGTAGCAGGAACCAAACCGAAAGAATTGCAAACAAAGAGGCAAGAGAAGCAAACCTCACAACTCCAGTCACGTATGAAAACTTTGCTCTCAGAGATTCTAGGATTCCCCAAGCTGTCCGTCCCTCCTTAAGAGGGCTGTCTTATCAAGAAGCTATTTGGGGGCTGGGATTATTTTCACAAGCTCTGTCATACGATCTCTGTGGAGGAACAGGATCTGCCCCATCCCAGCGTCTGTGGAGTGAGGTCTGTGAGCCACACTCCACACCTGTGAGGCCAGCAGATGCTCAGACAGCCTCAATGGAAAGGTGAGCTGGGTTAGTGAGCATGGGAGGAGACATCTGATAACGTCTTAGCAGATCGGCTGAGCTGACTGCCCTGGATCTGCTTCTCTGATTCGGTACTTCCGAACCCAAGGCAAAGACTTCCCTCTGGAAATTTCAGGTAAACACCACCATGGTGTCAATGCCATGGTCACTCAGGACTGTGGAGAGCCCGGACAGTGATGCTCGGTCCCCTCCACAAGGGGCTCAGGCAGCCTTAGGCACAGATCATGGCGATGGCTGCAGGGCTTCATGTGGGAGACCACTATCGGATGCCACCACCCTAGGAGTTTTCCAACAAGCCAGAAGGAACTTTTATCACACCCAACCTGAAGAATAGACACAAGACTTGAAAGGTAGTATGATTTTGTTTATTGTCAGGAAGTCTGAGGGTTTTCAGTTTTGAGACAAGGTCTTGTGTATCCCAGTCTGACATAAACCTCCCTATGCTGAGGCTGCAGTTGAACTGTTGGTCACCTGACTCCACCTCCCTAGTGCTGGCTGGGATTACAGGTGCGACCATCATACTGCTCAGTTTACACAGACCTGAGGTGGTGTGTGTGTGTGTGAGGGGGGGGGGGAGGAGGGAGAGGTGTCAAACTTAGTGCTTTGCACATGTAAGGCAAGCACAGTATTAACTAAACTACACACCTAATCCTAAATTCAAAATCCCCAAAGGAACCCAGCAGGGAACAGTAATTCTGTATGAAGCCAGGCAGTGGCGGCATACACCTTTAATCTTAGCATTCGGGGAGGCAGAGGCAGGTGGAGGCCAGCCTCAGCTACAGAGTGAGTTCCAGGGCTGTTACACATAGAAACCTTGTCTCAAAAAAAACCAAACCATCACCAACAAAACCCTCCAAGACCCCAACCAATCAATGTTACAAAACAAAAACAAAAAACCCCCAAACTCCACTAGGTGAGACTTCCATTAGAAGGAGGTGAAAGTTAATTTAGTAGCTTACCAAAGTCGGTAGAACCCAGAGATGGGGTTGCTGTGGGTTCTGTTCCTTATCTAAGGCAACTGATTTTCAGTCTTGAAAGATCCTTAATTAGCATACACCCCCACCCACGAAATAAGTAAATGCTGTGAATGGTAGCACACTTTGATATTCCCAGCATTTAGAAGGTGGAGGCAGGAGGATCAGAAGTTCAAGGTCATTAGTAGCCATAAAATCAGTTCAAGATTAACCTGGGCCAGAAGAGAACCTTCTCAAAAAACAAAAACAAAAACACAACTGGGGGCAGGGGGCAGGGTCCAGCTAAGAGTATAACTCAGAGGTAGAGCATAGGATTCCCATGCACAAGACACTGTATTTTAAACCCTAACACCAAAGGGAGTGGTGTGGTTGACAGGGAGAAGAACCCAGGGATGGAGAACTCTAGCCTCAATATAGTACACGGTGCAGCATCGTGGACCAGCCTCTCTCACTGCCCTGTGAACTGAGAATCTGGAAAGTCACAGCTCATCTATCACGCACCCGGAGAGCAGTCGGGCATGGCACAGGGAAGGGTTGCCTGCTCCTTCCTTCTGTGGCCCAAGTAAAGGTAATAAAATAGGGAGGCCAGGCCGGGTGCCAGAGCCAAGAATAAGATGATATGAAACAATTAGGCCAAGGGCTGGCTGGTGTTAGGAAGCTGCCCTCCATATGAAGTCTGCTGGTACTTACTCCAATGCCCTCATACCCCACCAAAACCCCTGGCTGGGCTTTCTTGGAGGCAGCCAGGCAAGGACAAGGCAAGGGCATGGCAAGGGCACTTTCTTTTCTTTTTTCTTTTCTTTTCTTTTCTCTCTTTCCTTCCTTCCTTCTTTCCTTCTCTTCTTTTCCAGAGTGTAGGCCCCTCCAGGGCATCTCCTATTGACATCACTGGAAGCTACAAGCCCAAGCCAGAGGTCGGCCTCGGCAGCTCCAGGGCTCTCCCTGTCACTAACCTCTGCCAGTGGCTCAACGCAGGTTCAGTTTTTCTTGGTATCCCCAACCGAATAGTCAAGAACAGTTACCAGGTAGGCGTGGCCTCTATTCCTTCGTGCAGTACAGCAAAGTCAGAAAGGCAATGTTTCCCAGCACTGGCAGAAACCAGCAAAGCCCCTGAAGTAAATTGTCTTTCATTCTCCAGAGTTCCCAAGCGGCATGTCAGAGCCCGGGAGTTCACTCCACCTGGACAGTCCTCTCTAGAGCTGGCGTGGTTACATACCAAAGGTCCTAGGAGCAGCAGAGACCTCCAGATTCCTCGGGGACAAGGCAACTCCCCAGGCTGGCCCTTCTGAGCAGAGCTCCAGTGCACTTGGGTTATCACAGTAAAAATGCATTTATGTCAAGTATAAATAAATGATGCAGAACAGAAAAATACATGTACATTTTTAGAGTTCCAGTGGACACAGTTTCTTTATAGGGATATTAATGAATTTCACAACACTAAAAAAATTACAAATCATCCCAGAAATTGGCAGGGGTCCCTAGTACTGTAGGAGAGATTAAATAAAAATACATGTGGATCATCAACAGCTAGTTAGATCAATCAAGTTACAGTTTTGCCCTTCAGATTAAAGTGCTCCAGTATAACCGACGTTCTTCACCTTCAGGGTGATGAGAACATACACAGATTCTTCATTGAAAACCACCACTCTCCCACCCTATCCACTTCACTGGCCTACGATTCGCCTAGCAGAGAGGTTAAGATTTAATGAGATTTTTATTACAACCAGGAAAAAAAAAAAAAAAAGAACATGAAACATTTTAATTCCAGAATGAGGCGACCAGCAATGGAATTCCCTCTATTAGTGAAAAAGTGTGTGTGTGTGTGTGTGTGTGTGTATATGTATATATACATATATATATAAAGGTATGTATATATATATATATGTGTGTGTGTGTGTGCATGTATGTTTATACATGTGTATATATATTTTAAGATATGTGTATGTATATATTTTAAAGTGTATATATATATATATATATATGTGTGTGTGTATGTATGTGTGTGTGTGTATACATTTTTTAAAAAATATATTGATCTACTAGGCATGGTGACACATACCTGTAATTCCAGTATTTGGAAATTTGGAAAACTGAGGTGGGGGATGAAAACTTTGAAGCCAGTGAGATCCTGTCTCAAAATAGCAGCAACAAAACTCCCCAAAGCAGGAAGTAGCAGTAAAGAAGCAAATGTCATCCTGTAGCTCTTCACAACTGTCCCTTAGTACTCAAGTGTGGGCGGGGCGCTCTACCACTGAGCACTCACCCACCCCCAGTCTTGACTCCTTCATCTTGAGGAATCAGTGGACTCTGGCTACTTCCTTCTGGGAACGATGCCGGGAAAGCCAGCAGAACAAGGAAATGGCCAAAAGACCCTAAAATCATTCTCTGCCTCACAGAGCTGTTGTAGAAAGAGTCTGTAACACCCAGTCCTCTCTTCAGGCACTGGAAAGGCCAACCCGGCAATAGGAACCCCAGTATCCTGAGAGGAGAGACTCTGACCAATTTTTTCCTACTTAAATAGACACTGACTCTTTTTATTTATTTAATTTTATGTGTATTGATACTGTGTCTGCATGTATGCCTGTGTGACAGTGTCATGTTTCCTTGAACAGGAATTACAGACAGTTGTGAGCTACTATCTGGTTGCTGGGAATTGAACCCAGGTCCTCTGGAAGAACAGCCAGTTCTTAACCACTAGACCATCGCTCTAGCCTGAAAAGTGATTCTAGTTCTTTCATGTCTCCAGGAAATGGCCCTATAGATCTAAAGAGCAGTGTGTGTGTGTGTGTGTGTGTGTGTGTGTGTGTGACCACATGAAGGGCAGAGGCCTATGGTAGCTTTTCATTTTATTGTTCAAGACAGGTTCTCTCACTGAACCTCAAGTTTCCAAAGACCCTCAGGCTTGTAGTGCAAGCACCTGACCCACTGAGCCAGATCTCTTCACCCACAAAGAGCATATTTTTAAGGCTAGAGGATAGTGGTAATTGTAAAAGGCATATTCAAAATCCAAGAAGCATGCTCAGAGGCTTTCTGTAAACAACTGTGCTCCAACCAGAAGGCATCAAACACGGCTGTAATCCCAGAATTTGGGAAGTGGGAGCAGGAAGATCAGAATTCTAAGGCTAGTCTCAGTACACAGTGAGTTCAAGAGCAGCCCAGGCTACATAACACCCCACATTGAAAACAGAACAATGCCTCCCAAATCAACCCTCACCAAAACAACCCTTGAGTCCTGGGCATTTACCTGAATTAAAAATTGAGCATCTGCCTCACCGGACTGGCTCAAAGGGCAAGAAAGTGGGTGAAGCAGCACGCACCCCAAAGTCCCTTTCTCATCTCACCCTAAGCCTGCCCGCCCACATGGAGGGCCCACACCTGAAGATCTCAGTCTCAAAGGGAACAACCCGGTGTTAAAAATACATCGGGGATCAAATCTGATATGTACAATGTAGTCAAAGGCACAGTGGCATTTAAAAACAAAACGCTGGGAAATGTATAGTAAAAGATTCATTGTAATAATTAATCTGGTTTCAACTAGGAGAGTTAACAGACAGACGATGCACACAGCAGGCCATTGGAGCCTGTGCGCTGGTCACTAGGCAGACCACTCTTCCTTCCCGCAGTTCACATCTTTCCAGCCTTCTTGCCCACCTGCGCCGGCACTCGGAGGATGTTGGGGGTCTCCTCCATGACTCTGACCAGCAGGTTATCGATGTAATCCTCCAGCTCCCGCACCTGAAACTCCTTCTTGCTGATGGTTTCCTTCTGTTTGAGGACCAACTGGATCAGCTCATCGTGGGTCAGCTGGGCATAGGCAAAGGCGGGATCCGAGGGCTGGTATTTCTTTGGAGAGGCAAGGAAGAGGGAAAGGGTTGCAAGTCAGCAGAGCACATGAACTCACAGAGACCCGCCTGCCTCTGCCTCCCAGCTGTTGGGATTAAAGGCTTGCACCATCAGACCTAGTTTATAAATCCACTTTCAACAGAGGATGAAACCAAGTGGCTGACCGAGAAGTACCTTGGAGTCTGTAGAGTGGGTGTGGGTTGGTTATATGGTTTTTTGTTTTTTTGTTTTTTCTTTTTACTTTATGATCCTTTGAAAAATGTAAAAACCAGGGGCCTTGGTGCAGCTCAGTAGCAGAATACCTGCCTAGTGTGTGCAAAGGCCCCGAGATTGATCCCTAGCACCAAAGAGCAGGAACCTTACTTGGCTTCCAGTTCTCACCCCTCTAGTCTTGACTCTGCAGAGGTACATATTGTCAAGAAATGTAATGGGAGGATCGAGAGATGGCTTAGTGGTTAAGAGCACTGGCTGCTCCTTCAGAGGACCCTGGTTCGATTCCCAGCAACGACAGGGTGGCTCATAACTCTCCCCCTACCCACTCTCACACACACACACACACACACACACACACACACACACACACACACACGGTGCACAGACATATATGCAAGCATAACAACCACATACATAAAATAAAACTAAAAAATAAGGAAGGAAACATGATGAGGCTTGGTGATACCTGGCAGTTGTCACATAATCAGACAGGCTCGGGTGTCCCAGGTACATGGGAGGCTAAAGTGGCTGGACCATTTGGCCTCTAAAGTTGAAACCAGCCTTGAAAACTCCTAGAGTCATCCAACCAGCTATCAATGCAGAAATGGGACAAGCCCCAAGGTTGACCAGAAAGGACACTTAGGGGAGCACACTCTGGCCAACACAGCGGGGTGCCTGCCAGTCAGCCCAGCCTGCTACCCAAGCTCCCTCTGAAACCCCACCAAAAGCTACCCCACACTCTGAAAACACAATAGCTACAGCCAAGCATCACCAGGCTACTGACCTTGCAGGCCACTGGAGCACACACTCTCTGGGTACACAGTGGCCTTTCCCATTTCTGATAGGAGCACGTACCCAGAAGAGCTGCTTTTAACTGGCATTTATCATCTGGGACAAGGGGGCTCTAACTGTGAGCACAAGAGTTCTGAGCCAGAAGGAAATGAGAGATAAAAGTCAATGAGAAGTAACGAGTCACATCAAGGTCTCAGGAGGGAGTGGGAGGGGGACCTGGCAGCTGAGCCGAAGCTTAGCAGATTTACAGGGGGTAGGAAACAAGACTCCAGAGCAACTCAAGGTGATTTTTACCCAAAGACTCCAAGGCATTGAAGAGTTTTAGGCCCCAGCTCCAAGTAGAGTCAGGGGCAGAGCCACTGCTAGCAGCTCAACAATAGCGCAGAAGCCTCTCCCCCATTCAGGGAGCAATCTGCCTAGGGAGAGGAATTCAGAGGAATCCCACTCTCTCACTGGCCGGCCTAGAAGCACATACCGCTGCTTTCACACACACAGCAAGCTTGAATGCAGGTCAGACAGTGCATGAATAGTGGAGACGCTGCCTTCCTCCCCCACTCCAGTTTTCTTTGTTTCTTTCTTCTTGTGGAGAACATATATATTCAGAGGGAGTATATACCCTTGGTCTCTGTTTTTGTTCCTGCTTCTAGGGGCTAAACTCGGGGTTTTGGCCATGGCAAGCCAGCCCTCTACCACTGAGCTACATCCCCACGAGACGCTCCAGGTGTGACTTCCAAAACTAGATTCAGACCCGGCATGAGGGTACACACTTGTAATCCCAGCACTAAACACTCAAAGACAAGGAGATCTTGAGTTTGAGGCTAGCCTGTATCATGAAGCAAGCTCTAGGTCAGCCTGGGTTACAGTGAGACAGCATCTCAAAAAACAAACAATGCAAAATCAGTATCATGTCTAGAATTTTCTGGACACTGAGCATACACTGACGTGAATGTCTTCGACACTACTAAACTTTGTTGAAATGGAATGATGAGGCTGGCTGTGGGGCACACCTTAAATCCTTGCACTCCTGAGGCAGAGGCAGAACTAGAGAGGCCAGCCTGGGCTGGTCTACATCAAGAGTTCTAGGTCAGTCGGGTCTACAGAGTGAGACTCTGTCTCAATAAAAAGGTATGGTGAAAAGCTAACATGTCATATGTATCTTGCCATAATAAAAGAAAAAGGGTGACCATGGACATTTGACATCAAGAAGCATATCCTCAAGGTTTTTCAGATCACACCTCTACACTATAAAGAGTGTTATTAAGAAACGCTGATTAGTGGTTGAGTGTGAAGCTTGGTGACAGAGTGTGTGTTTAGCAAGGACAAGGCCCAGCATTATTAAATCCAGAGCCACTCTGTTCTGTCTCCTCCTTCTTTCTCTCCTCCTCTCTTCCTGAGTCAGGGTCTCATGTAGCCCATGCTGGTCTTGAGTTTCTGAGCTTCCGGCCTCCGCTTCCCCAGTGTGTGGTACCATATCCAGACTTCCGGCCTCCGCTCCCCAGTGTGTGCCGCCATATCCAGGCTTCCGGCCTCCGCTCCCCAGTGTGTGCCGCCATATCCAGACTTCCAGCCTCCGCTCCCCAGTGTGTGTCACCATATCCAGGCTTCCGGCCTCCGCTCCCCAGTGTGTGTCACCATATCCAGGCTTTCTCTTTCCTTTCTGTTTGCTGCCTTCCCTGTCTTTCTTTTTTTCTTTTTTCTTTTTTTCTGAGACAGGGCTTCTCTGTGTAGCCCTGGCTGTCCTGGAACTCACTCTGTAGACCAGGCTGGCCTCAGACTCAGAGATCTGCTTGCCTCTGCCTCCCAAGTGCTGGGATTAGAGGTGTGCGCCACCACGGCTCGGCTCCTGTCTTTCTTTTTGAGACAAGGTCTCACATAGCCCAGGCTGATCTCAAACTACCTTTGTAGTCAGGGATGGCTTTTAACTTATGATTTTCCCTCTCTCTTCCCTAGCACTGCGATTACAAGCACGTGTTACTACGCCCTGTTTATGTAGTCTTGAGGATCACCCTCATGCTTTGTGAGTACTAGGCAAGAACTCCATCAACTGAATTAACTCCCCTGAATCCTTTCCTTTTACTTACTTCTTAAAATGGTATGTTTTATAATGTTGGCATCAGGCAAAGTATAGTTTCGTAGCATTTTTTAAATTTAAAAATATTACATTACGATTACACTTATTTCCAGTGTGTATGTGGAGCAGGGAGTGTGAGTCACGGCACATGTATGCAGGTCAGAGGACAAACTGAGGGACGAAGTCAGTACTCTCCTACTTTGTAGGTCCCCGGGAATGAACTCAGGTCACTAGACTTGGTAGAGAGGCATTCATAGAGGAACCACCTCCCCTGAGAGGAGCCTTTTTTGGTGATTGTTCTGTAAGTGTAATTAAATTTTAGTTCAAATTGATTTTGGAAAAATTTAATTCCAGTATATTTTAACCATCACTGTCTTGCTAGATATTTCTTGTATTCAACTATCATAAGTACTTACAACATTTCTTTTTTTGTTTTGTTTTGTTTTGTTTTGTTTTTTCGAGACAGGGTTTCTCTGTGTAGCCCTGGCTGTCCTGGAACTCACTCTGTAGATCAGGCTGGCCTCGAACTCAGAAATCCACCTGCCTCTGCCTCCCAAGTGCTGGGATTAAGGGCATCCGCCACCACCGCCCCGCCCAACATTTCTTTTAAAAATGTTTCATTTTTAATTATGCCTGTGTATTATCTGAATACACAAGTGTACGGCCTGTGTATTATCTGAGCACACAAGTGTACGGCCTGTGTATTATCTGAGCACGCAAGTGTACGGCCTGTGTATTATCTGAGCACGCAAGTGTACGGCCTGTGTATTATCTGAGCACGCAAGTGTACGTGCCCACAGAGGCCAGAGGAGGGAAGTCGATAGTCTGGCACTGTGTGCTGGTTATAAGGACACATTCCTGTAACCGCAGTTAATGGCCAGCCTGGGCTATACAGAACCTTGTCTCCAAAAGCAAGAATGATGCAGCTGGAGAGATGGTTCAGTGCTCAAGAGTTCTGTGGTTGCTCCTGCAGAAACCATGGATTCATTCCCAGTGCCCACACAGTGGCTAACAATCACTTTTAATTCCAGGTTCAGGGGATCTAATGCCCTCTTCTGGTTCTGTGGGCACCAGGCAAGCATGGAGTACACACACATACATGCAGGTAAACACACACATACACATTAAGAGAAAAATAAAATCTCCACTTGAATCTGTAATCAAAGAGTAAAGAATATATCTACAACTTTGAAATCATGAGAAGATTCTAGGCTAGGCAGTAGTGGCACGTGAGTTTAAAACCAGCACTCAGGAGGTAGAAGCAGGTGGATCTTGGAGTTCCAGGCCAGCCTGGTTTATAGAGAATTCCAAGATAACCAAGGCTACATGAAAAAAAACCCTATCTCAAAAAACAAAAACAAAAACAAAAAAACTCAAAACAAAAACAACAGCAACAAAACAAAAAACTCATACCTAATTAAAAAATTAATGTGAACTAAATAGAGTTCACAAAAGCTGAGACACAAATCACCGGGAAACCAAGCAATATTCAACATCCTTAATCATCCAGAAAATACAAATAGGGGGCTGGCAAGCTGGCTCAGCGAATTAAGAGCACTGACTGCTCTTCCGAAGGTCCTGAGTTCAAATCCCAGCAACCACATGGTGGCTCACAACCACCCGTAATGAGATTAGATGCCCTCTTCTGGTGCGTCTGAAGACAGCTACAGTGAATTACACTGGAGTGAGCCTCCAGCCAGGCCGGAGGAAGCAGGGCTGTAGAGGTCCTGAGTTCAATTCCCAGCAGCCACACACATGATGGCTCACGGCCATCTGTACAGCTACAGTGTACTCATACACATAAAATAAATAAAATAAATCTTTAAAAAAAAAGAAAATGCCAATAATACTTTGAGATTTCATTTTACATCAGTCAGAATGGTTAAGATCAATAAACCAGATGACAGCTTAGGCTATCAAGGATGTGGAATAAGGGGGACAGCCATCTACTGCTAGAAGTGCACACTTGTATAGCCACTCTAGAAATCAGGAAAAACAGATATCTATCATGGATGAAAAGATTAAAAAAACATGTCATACATTTACACAATGGAATATTTTTCAGTTATTTAGAAAAATAAAATTGTGACAGATGGGCGTAGTGGCACATGCCTTAATCCCAGCACTTGGGAGGCAGAGGCAGGCAGATCTCTGTGAATTCAAGGCCAGCATGGTCTACAAAGCAAGTCAAGGTCAGCCAGGGCTCTGTTACACATCGAAACCCTGTCTTAAAAAACAACAACAACAACAACAAAAAAACAAAAACAAAACAAGGTTGGAGAGATGGCTCAGTGGTTAAGAGCACTGACTGCTCTTCTAAAGGTCCTGAGTTCAATTCTCAGCAACTACATGGTGGCTCACAACTATCTGTAATGGGATCTGATGCCCTCTTCTAGTGTTTGAAGAGAGCAAAGTGTACTCACATACATAAAATAAATAAATATTAAAAAAAAAACAAGAACAAAAAACTCCATGTTTAAAACAAAAAAAAGTATGCACCAATACACAGTGCTTTTTAATATATTTAAATTTGGCCAGGCAGTGGTGGCGCACCCATTTAATCCCAGCACTTGGGAGGCAGAGGCAGGGGGATTTCTGAGTTTGAGGGCAGCTTGGCCTATAGAATGAGTTCCAGGACAGTCAGGGCTACACAGAGAAACCCTGTCTCGAAAAAACAAAAGAGAGAGAGAGAGAGAGAGGAACTGACTGGAGGAGAGAAAGCAAACCTGGTCCAATGTGAACAGAGCCGAACCCAGATGGAGGCCACAGGGGCTCCCCGTGCTACTTCTGTAACTTTTTAAATGTTGGCAACTATTTTTTAGAAACAAAACCCAGAGCATCTATATCAAGAATTATATTTTTTGCCTAAAGATAAGAAAAATGGAGAAAGAAAATCTTAAAAAAAAAAAAACAAACAAACAAAAAAAACAAACAAAAACAAGTGTCAGGTGATGTGGCGGCACCTGCCTGTAACCCCAGCACCCAGGAGGAGGCTGAGTCATGAGGGCTGTCAGGAGTTTAGGGTAACCTGGGCTACACAGTGAGTACAGAAACCCTGTCTTTAAAAAGCAAAACAAGTAAACAAAACCAAGTACCACCATACTTGACAGACAGACAGTGCTGTGACTCACATTGCTAGAGACAGAAAAGAATTCAGTAAGAGGAGATAACTAATCATAAGGAAACGTGACTATCTAGTGGATGGAAAGTCTAGGGGCTCTCAGAGGTCACCCAGACTCCAGAGTAAGTAATTCCCAGAACTGCCTGCCGGCCAAGTACTTTAACTTCTGCTGTGGCTTGTTCTGATAGGATCTTCCTACATTGCCCAGGCTGGCCCCCACCCTACCCATCAGCCCCCAGTGTAGCTGCAACAGCTGAGGCCAGCGGCGAGGTGGACAACTCTATACACACAGGCTCGGCAGTCTGAACAGACACCCACCTTCTCTGGACACTCACCTTCATGAGGCCCTCGTTGATCAGGTTCTCGCTGATGATGGTGGCCGTTCCAAAACTAGAGTTTGCAATCTTGGTGGCTGTTGTGTTCATCGGCTTCACGGGGTGAGGCCTAGAGAGACAAGGAAAGAGCCCTTAATCCTCCAGTAACCCCAAAGCTGAGAAGTACCCATCTCAGAGACAGGCAAAGGGGGTGGGGAGGCGTCTCTAGACCCACATCCAGCTCACGACTTAGCTCCTGTGGGATTCAAAGTAAGCAGAGCCAGATAGCCAGATACAACCAGTAACGCACATCCCTGGCCAGGGCGTTCTGGCAGACTCTAAGTCCCTCAGTCTGGTTATGGGCACAAGAACAGTAGGACCCATCATCTCTCAGGCTGGCACATAGCTCTGCGGCAGAGTATTTGCACAGCATGCACAAGGCCTCAGGTTCCATCCCCAGCCCTGCAAAAAAAAATCTTAATTAATTTAAATAAATAAGTAAACCAACAAACAAAAACGCTATTAATAGTAAAGAAGATCGAAAGGACGATAGTTTATTATCCTTGGAGGTTACGCTACACACTAGAACTCCACTAAGGGGCTCTACCGTAAGGAAGCTCTCGGTAGAACTTCCAGCATTGCTCTGTTCTACCGCTCCATTTCACCTGGCTTCCCAGACCCTGGAGACACAAGGCCCCATGCTGCCAGAGCTACAAAACTCCATCACACTGTAGAAACATTCCTAAGCTATAGACAATTATGTCCTTGCTATCCACACGGCTGGGTCCTGAGTTATTCCAAGCACCGAGTTCACAGCCCCAGTGTGACAAGCCTTGCCAGCCATAAACAGGCACATTCGGACATCAGGACATCCATTTGGTTCGAAGGCACGGTCAAGTAAAAGCAAAGACAATGGACAAAGACAATCTCCCCCTCACGTCTCCTCACCTGTGCTTGGCTGCCCCAGCTCCCACACTTGGCTGAGCCGGGACTGGATGTATCTCTGAGGGTGTGACCCAGGCTTGTAGGATTGGCTTCTTCTTGCCAAGGTTCTCAACTTTATTAGCAGAGACGTCTGCTGTGGCTTGTTTTTGAGATTCTGCTACACTGGTGTGGTGAGTGTCGGAAGATGGTGAACTGGGGGAAGAGTGTGCCGCGGTGGGGAAGGTCTCCGAGAGTGAGGGGCTGAGCACAGGAGAGTCCCGGGATACGCACAGAGGTGAACCTGGCTTCCCACTTCCCGTCGGCTTCTCCTCCTTGACAGTACCAGGGCCTGATAGCTCTTCATTCACACTTGAAGGAGTTAGGGGCCTGAAGTCACACTGATTCTCCATGGGCTCTGACTCATGTGCCCTGCCACTAGCCTCCCCTGCCATCTCCAGAATGGAAGGTGACATGTTCAAGGGTGGAACTCCCGCTTCTAGATCAACCAGCCTCTCTGCCTTTCCTCCATCTCCAGCCTCATCGACTCTTTCATCATCCGATGCCACTTCAGGAATGGACGGAAGAGACAAGCTCAGATCGGCCATGATAGGAGATTTCATATCTGAGGCGGATGGAAGGTCACTCAGGGGGTTAGAGAGCAGGCCTTCATGATCGCTGGCTTTGCTCTGACAGGGAGCCATGAGGTCATCCTTCTCCTCATCCCTCAAAAGCTGGGTACCTCTTGCTGGGCTGGCTTCACTTGTGGGGCCTTCCGAGAGACTCTCGCTTTCAGAAGGGATGGCTTCCGTGGTCACGGGTTCCTGTCGTGTGCCTTCTTTGTGGGGAGACTCTGGGGACCCTGCATGGGGCATGTTTCCAGCAACAGGCCCTTCCTGTGTCATCTGCTGGGGATGACCTCTGTCCTCCTCTTGGAGCTCAGTGGGTCCTTCTGTTTCTTCTTCCACAAAGAGCTGTTCAGAAAAAGACACACGCTTCTTGGCCTTCTTTTGCCCTCCGCTGGCACTCGGATGCATCTCCTCACGTTTCTGCGCTATGCGGTGAAATGAGGAGGGCGCCTCTTCCTCTCGAAGAGGGGGCGTTGCTTCTTCGACTGCAGTAGTCGCTCCACCGTCGTGAACATTCTCCACAGAAGACCGGGACGCTGTAGGAGACCTCTCGGCGAGGCTTATGACTCTGCCACCGCTGACAGAAAGCACTGAGGGCACTCCTGGGGCCTCCTGAGGTGAGGGGGCCCAGTGCTGCTCTGGGAAAGGTGTCTTCACAAGTTCTTCATGCTGCCCCATAAGGGTCTTTTCCGACTCATCACTGCTGGCTTCTTTCCCTGTGCCTGTCTCTCCGGCCTTGTCCCCTGAAGACTCTTCCGGCCCCTTCCGTACAGGCGTAGGAAGTTGTTCAGAGGGTGATCCGGAGGCAGAAGAATCAGTGTTTGCAGCTGCTGCTAAGCTAGAGCCTGCTCTGAGGAGCCAAGGAGCTTCTTCAGCATCGGCCTCACCCTTGCCTGTGGGCCAGTGTTCGACCGGAGTGGATGTGGAGATAGGAGCTGCTAAGGGAGATAAGAAAGAGGAGGCAGAAGGACTTTCAGAGAACTGTGTCTCTGAGTCACATCTCAAGTCGGAAAGGACAGGAGCCTGAGCAGAGCAAGAGGGAAAAGGAGCAAAGTGAGCAGAGTCAGGGGAAGGCAGCCTGGCTTTGGGCTGAGCCTCTGGAGAAACTTCCGGTCTGCAAAAAGGACAAAATAAAATCTGCAGGTCAGTCGCAGATGCATCTCAAACACATATTAAAAAGTCATTACGGCTGGGCGGTGGTGGCGCACGCCTTTAATCCCAGCACTTGGGAGGCAGAGGCAGGCGGATTTCTGAGTTCGAGGCCAGCCTGCTCTACAGAGTGAGTTCCAGGACAGCCAAGGCTTCACAGAGAAACCCTAACTCGAAAAACAAAAACAAAACAAAAAACCAAAAACAAACAAACAAACAAACTAGTCATTAGGAGGGACAGGGTTTTATGTTCAAGGTGAAGGAAACAGCAATTCTCATCATACAAATTGATCACTTTGTTTTTCCTTCCTGCTGGGGAATCAAAGCCAGGGCCCTGTACATGCCATGTGAATCCTCCTCAACTGAGACATATTCTCCCCATAGAAAGAGTCACTGTTTAGCACCAGGCACACCAGTCACACAGGATCTGTTGTAATGCAAATGAAAGATTCAGCTAGAGCAGTAGACAGCCTAAAAAGCTCAGAGGAATGGAAAGCAACAAGTATGGATTCTGAAGAGAAAGTACATCTGTTGCAGAATCTCCCAAAAGTTTGTCTCCCCACCCCCATTCCAGAGAAAGGTCAACGTGAGAGCCACTCAGAAGAGCAGCCGCTCTTTGAGGCTAAAGCAGGCTCTTACGATCAGGCCCAGAGGAGACAGAGCCGAGAATAGTCACAGGAGCACTAAAGAGTGGACCAAGGTCTCTCACACCAGCAAACTGATCCCAAGTACCAGGAGGAAAGGCAGCTGTCTCCACAGGACAACACGCACTGAAAACTGACTGTGTACCCACCGCAACCATGCACGCTCAGCTCACGTGTGCAGAATTGGCCACAGACCGTCTCCTTTCACTGGAGTCCGGTTAGCTCACCGAGAACCTTCCCTTACGTCTGCTGTGGCTTTAGGCTGGGAAACAACCCTGCCCTTTGTGTGCTGAGCAGGCCAGGCCAGCAGAGATGACTGGGTCAAATGACTTCAGGCTGGCAAACCTTTGCACACACACATCCTGAGACTGACCAGGTCTGTTCTAGTGGAGACTCTGCGGAACGCCAGGTCCGATATGTAAAAAACTAAGACTCACCTAGGCCTCACAGCTTTGGTCTGGGGAGCCCTTGCAGCAGGAATTGGTGGTTTCAGTTCACACTTGGACTCCGGGCTGGCTTCCAGGTCTGAGATCTGCACATCCTCAAAGGGGTTCGGGGAGCTGCCCCAGTGGGAGGCAACAGGTAGAGCGGCATCTTTCTCAGGTCTTCTCACGAGGTCTTCCTCCCGCAGCTGGGCTTCTACAAGTGTGCCTTTCTTTTCCTTCTCTTTCTCTGAGACAGCGGGAAGATGTTCGCCTTCATTGCCTTTAGCCACATCTTTCTTTCCTGTTACCAGAGAAAGTAAAGAGGACTTCTTGCTCTCTGGCTTCTTGCTGTCTTTTGTTTCTTTGGCAGCCTCCATGTTTGCTGGAGACACGCTCTCTCTACTGTCCCCACTGGTCAGAGGCCGGTAGGATGGCAGAGACATAGACTTCATGGAGTCCTTGGTGTAGGAGTCGGACAGTCGCCTGTCAGAGGACATGCCACCTCCTTCCCCTGGTTCCTTAGGAGAGCGGGCAGCCAGGTTTTCAGTGGATGAGAATAAATGCTTCTTTCTGAAGCCCTGCGGAGATGGGGAACTCGAAGGGCTGCTGTCTCTGATCTCACTCTTGGCCTCTGACTCCTCCATGTAAACATGGTTCCCGTTGATACAGACGTTAGATCGGGAAAGAGAGTCATTCTTGGACCGGAGGCCCCCGAGGAAGGAGAGTCCTTCTTTCTTGGGAAGGCTGAAGTTGGACTGGTTCGGCTGTGTATGGTCTGTACTGGATGTTCGCTTGTGGGACATGACTGGGAAGAAAAGAAACAGCAAAAGGGGTTAGCGCTGAAGAGCTAGTTCAGAGAGTAAAGGCACGTACCATGAAGACTAATGACCTCAGTTAAGTTCACAGGACCCGTATGGTCAAAAGAGGACTGATGCCCCACAAGCTATCCTTTGACCTACAGGCATGCGTGCACTCATACACACACACATACACACACACACACACACACCCACACACACCCCACACACACACAAATAAAAACTGAGGCTGAGGATATAGGTCAGAGTTAAAGCATTTGTCTATCATGCACAAGGTTCTGGGGTTCAATCTCTAGTAATGAAGAAAAAAAGCAATGTTGAGTGAGTGATGTAGGGCATAGGTCAGCGGTGGTGTTCTTGGTTAGCATGTATGATGCCGTCATTTTGAGCCTCAGCTTTGCAAAGATAGGAAGAGGCAGGTAGGGCTGGGAGTGGGGTGGGAATGATCACTTTGCAATGGGCAGGGGCATCTGTCAATCTGTTCAACATCTGCACACATTCCCAATGATGGTAGCTGGTAGGAAGATACCAAGCACTCTACAGCACACAAGACGGCTCCTCACAACAGCCCGAACAATCAGCGGTGAACGAGTTAAGAAATCCAGTGTCACACTAACAGAAAAGGTCAGGTTCTTGATAAGAGTAACAGAATCTGGCCACTAAAAGGGATTCAGTAATTGTGGCTGAAGTTCAAATTATACCATTCAGAGTTAAAGAGGCTGGACTACTGAGCTTCCATCAGGGATGACCCACTGAGGAGGCAAGCACATGATAACCGTTCAGCAGACATCTGATCAATTAATGAAACCCGACACATACAAGGTCCTATAGTCTCCTTTCATATATATACAGCAGGAGCTGGGGGTTTGGAGCAGTGTCAGAGCTCTTGCCCAGAACACTCAAGGTCCTGGGCTGGATCCCCAGGCCTGTGAGAAAAACAAGCAACAGCAGAAGCCCTCAAACACGCTGATTCTGTGAAGCAACGCCTTTGTGAAGAATGCTCACCACCATCACTGTAGTTAACTGAAACCTGAAGGCCTCCCTCCCTCTCCCTTCTCAGAGCTCAGTCAGGTAAACTGGGAAGGAGGGTGAGCGAGCCACAACGGGAACTCACCATCCGAGGCGGAGGAGGACTCATCCTCATTGTCGTCATCATCCCACCGGGACTGGAAGTCTCCGGCCCGCAGCAGGACTTTGTCCGGCTTGGCTGTGGGCAGGACGGACATGGACTGGGAGAGCGGCGTCTTCTGCAGACTCGACTTGGAGAACAAAGTCTTGATCTTCGACTTCTTTTTCTTGTCTTTTGAGAGGGACTCGTCGTCACTGTCGACGGAGGGTGTCGTGCTGGGGACGATGGCGGAGGCGGTATCCGAGGCGCTGTCCTTATTCTTCCCTTTGATCTTGTCCTTCAGTTTTCCAAACGGATTCCGGGACTTATCTTTCATGGAGAGGTCAAACATGCTGGCCGTCATGTTGTTTCTCATAAACTGGATGTCGACCTCGATTTCTCCTCTCTCTTTGTCCTTCTTTCCGGGTTTGGACTTCAAGGTGTACCATCTAAAGGGGGAGAGGTGGAGGTTACTTCTGGATGGAAGCAGCTCCAGCAGGGTCCCTGATCCCATCAGCACCCTCTCCTCTCTGCCGCTCGAACCTCTCACACAAACACACTTCTAAAACATTACTTACTTATTATTATTTAGACGAGTACACCGTGGCTGTCTTTAGACTCACACCAGAAGAGTGCACCAGATCCCATTACAGATGGTTATGAGCCACCATGGGGTTGCTGGGAATTGAACTCAGGACCTTTCGGGAGAGCAGACAGTGTGCTTAACCACTCAGCCATCTCTCCAGCCCCACAAATACACTTCCACTGTCTCAATGAAGGGGGAAGTGGAGAACTTTCCTTTTACTTGTCCATTCAATTTTTGTAGCGCAGGGGAATCAAACGAGGCCGTCATGCAAAACAGGCTACAGAACACTTGGCCCTGGCCCTGAAAGCTTATTTCTAAGAAGTTGTTTTGCTCATACGTTAGACAAAGGTACTTAGTGTACTCATCTTTCTAGGACCTTGAGCACACTATCCAAGTACTCTACCACCGAGCTCTACCCTCAACCCTTATAATCAGCTAGAATAATAATAATTATCCAATAATGAGTTATTTCTAAAAATAAAGAGCTTGGCACAGTGATGCAGGCCTAGAGTCCTAGCTATTGGGGCAGTGGGCACGGTAGAAGCTTGAGGCCAACTTAGAAAATACAAGACCCTATGTCAGTCAGGTGTGGTGGCACACGCCTTTAATCCAAGCACCCGAGAGGCAGAGGAAGGCAGGTCTCTGTGAGTTTGAGGCTAGCCTGGTCTTTATATCTAGTCCCAGGCCAACTAGGGCTACCTAGTGAGGCCCTACCTCAACAAACAAACAAACCCTCAAAGACAGGAACTAACAGAGGCCCACAACTGGACATCCTACAGACAGTGAGAGATCTTGGACCACTAGTTCTAAGTGGGAGGACTCCATCAAACCTCTCCCCTTGGCTCAGGGAACTCTGTGGAAGAGGATGCAGCAAGATTACAAAGCCAGAGCAATAGAGACTATTAAGAAGACCTTCGGACGGACAACATATGCTCTCCCAGAGGTGGTGGCAGCACAGGGCAGCACAGGTACAAGCCAGATGGAGTCCCAGTGCTGAGAGGGGAAGTGAACAAAAATCCCCACTCTAACCCAAAAGCTATCTCTAATTGTCAACAGCCTGCAAAGGAAACATTAGTTTCTCCAAGTGAGTCTCCTTAGATATATAAACCACACTCGACACTCAGGCCCCATGCCCAGTGGTATTAGCCAGCACAGATGATCTCAGTAGGATTTCTATCAACCTCTTGTCTCATGTCGCTTTGTCTGGGGATTTTTTAGCTTACTGATTGATCTTTTGCTTGTATATTATGGTTTCTGATTTTGTGTTTTTGTAGGTTTTGCTTTTTGTGTGCGTGTCTCTGTGTTTTCTTTTCTTTGTTAAAAATTCTGATATGGCCGGGCAGTGGTGGCGCACGCCTTTAATCTCAGCACTTGGGAGGCAGAGGCAGGTGGATTTCTGAGTTCAAGGCCAGCCTGGTCTACAGAGTTCCAGGACAGCCAGGGCTACACAGAGAAACCCTGTCTTGAAAAACCAAAAAAAAAAAAAAAAAAAAAAAAAAAAAAAAATTCTGGTTTGTAGAGACAGAGGCAAAGAGAGACAGAGAGACAGGGAGAATTGTATCGTAGGCTATAGTTCAATTCCTTCACTAATTGTGTGGTTGTCTGCCATCTTGGCCATCATTCCATGTGTAACCTTGCATAAGGTAAATCATATTGTTGGTTCCCATATAACACCCACTTACTTCCACTGAGACCTCTGATTATCCTCACATTGCTGTCTTTTAAAAATTAGACTTGGGGGCAGGACAGATGGCTCAGTGGTTAAGAGCACTGATTGTTCTTCCAGAGGCCCTGTGTTCAATTCTCAGCAACCACATGGTTGTTCATCTGTAATGGGATCCAATGTACCCTTGTGATGTGTGTCTGAAGACAGCTACCATGTTCTCCTATAAATAAAAATAAATCTTTAAAAAATATAAAAAATAAACAAATAAAAATTAGACTCAAGAGCACCTCCAAAAAAAAAATCTGGTATGTTTAGCCAGGCAGTGGTGGCACATGCCTTTAAACCCAGAAGTTAGGATTAAGACCAGCTTGGTCTACAGAGAGAGTTCCAAGGACAGCCAGGGCTATACAGAGAAACCCTGTCTGGGGGTGGGGGGGAGTTCCAATGTTATATTTTCTTTCTTTTTGGGGGGGGGAATTTTTTGAGACAGGGTTTCTCTGTGTAGTCCTGGCTGTCCTGGAACTCACTCTGTAGACCAGGCTGGCCTCGAACTCAGAAATCTGCCTGCCTCTGCCTCCCAAGTGCTAGGACTATAGTTGTGCACCACCACTGCCCTATATTTTCTTTCAATAATGGCCATTATTATATAATTTTTATTATAGTCTATATAATTTTACATTATATAATTATATAATTGTATTTTATTACAATTTGAAGTAATAAAAGCCAAACTAGAAAGCATTCACGTCTGACTTAGCCATCAACATCATTCAAACATCTTACTTCAAGATATGGCAAACGACAGGGTACCAGATGTATCCTGACTGCAAACTTCAGAAAGGGGATTCTCCTTAGCACTCCTTTTTCCTTCTGGAAACCTGATCTCTAGTAACCTGGGAGCCCAACTCACTGCAGGACATTAAGGGACAACAACTCCCAATACCTGGCTCCAGAGAGCCACCCACAGGCCACTTCACAAATGGAGAACTTTTGTTTTTCTTCAGTGACCTACTTAAAAGCTTAGGGCCTGGACTTTAAGGAAATGATGGTTTTGTGCAAATGAGCACAACTTCCCCTCTCACCTTCCGACTCAGCAGAGGCTGACCCCGCCCCCTCCTCCCCAGCTATTTGACTGCACACAAGGAAGTAGAACCCTAACCCTCCAGCGGTACTCACCGCACACCCTGCATCTCTCACACTTGCGCACCTCACAGGATGGCACACAGTGGGAACTGTGTTCACGTTACAGGAGCGGGAGCTTAGAAACTGCTACGATTCCAAAGTTGCTGGAGAGCATGACAAGGACTCTGCATCCTCTGAGCCCCTCTCCATTCTCCTTGATCAAGAGGCTTGCTTTAAGCTCGTTCTCTTGCTTCATCTTCAAATTCTTTCTGGGCAGAGTTTGAGACGCTTTCCACTCCTCTTTGTGTGTACTCGAGCACAGGAGTGAGTGCATATGTGTGTGCATGGTTGTGGGGTAAGGTACTAGGGATGACCTGCAAGGCCTCGTGGGTGGTAGGCAAGTGCTCTAAGAGCAAAAGCCCAGCACATACACTTTCAACTTAAATATCCCAAAATAAAAGGAGAGAGGGAAACGCCAGCATACCAGCCATAACCTATAAGATGACCACCAAAGGAAGGTCCAGCATGGAGAACTGCCAGGAAGAAAAACTTGAAGTGCATCGAGAGATGCAGCCAGGACTAGCAAAGTCATGTGAAGTGCCAGCCCCGACTGGAAAAGGGATCTTTCATGTTTTTAGAGACACAGATGTGAAGGAGTAGTGGGGGAGGACCAGCCACGGCTGGAAGATGCGGGCCTTTTATCATATCAGTTCTGCCCCAGAGCCTCTCTCTATCTTTCCCAGAGCCTCTCTCTATCTGGCCAGGCCTGGGATACTTTGCATATTTGTCAAGAGGTTGAGAGGATTATTTGTGTTTTTTTTTTTCCCTGATAGTCACAGTTGCCTTGGTGATGAAAGGTGTTTGGGCTTTCGTAACGTCACTTGTAGAAACCTGAAAAGGAGAAGCTCTGAGGACCACAGCAGGCGGCAGGAAGAAGGGGCTGGGGCTGGTGCTTCTCCACCAGGCTTTCTGTCAGTCAGGCATGCAAACACATTCAAGACCTTCAGTAATGCTACCCTGGGACCAGGCTTGCCTTTCTAAAGGTTTCCTGGGCCAAAGTGCTTATTTTAAGTAAACTTAGAGCCGGCTCCGGAATGCTTCCCACCAACGATCGCCCGCTGTGCGGCTCAGGCACTGGAGCGGGACTAGCTTTAGAAACCTGCAGCAGCACATGTGAGCAAAAACCTCCACTGTTCTTGCTGCTTGCTAAGTGGACCTGAATTCTGCCAGCAGGGCTCCTTTAGGGATGTGAATAGAGGACTTGCAATCAGAGGTAGCAAGCTCCCTGGCAAATACCACCTAGAGTGTTCTGACTGTACTTTCTCCACCTCTACTCCTCCCAGTCCTCCTCCACTCCTCCCAGGGATATCAACTGAACAGGGCATATCAAGTTGCAATAAGACTAGGCACATGGCCTCAGATCACGGCTGGATGAGGCAACCCAGTAGGGGGAAAAAGATCTCACGTGCAGGCAATTCAGAGGCAGCCCCCACCTCGATCTCAGGGGCCTTACAACAATGGCAAGCTTCACTGTCATGCCGCATGTGCAGAGGGCTTAGCTCAGACCCAGGCCGGGTCTGTGATTGCCACAGTCTCTGTGAGCCCCTATAAGCCCTGCTTAGTTGATGTTGTGGGCTATGTTCTGGTAGTCATACAAGATATTCTAAAGAGACACACCTGTGTCCCAAATAGTAAAATCTCCTCAGGAGTCTCACACTGAGGAGAGGAAGCCAACTAGAAGAGGAAACTGTCTCTGAGGAAGAGATTTCACACAGTTCTGGCACCTTACGTTTATGACTATCTTACAAGGTACAGAGGAGCTAGGCAATGCTGTTGGATGATGGGGCAGGGGCCTCACCATGACAGAATTGCTTAGTGACACACGCCATCTGCCCTGCACTTAAACCCACCCCAAATCAGACTGCGGGGAGCAGCTGGACCTCTTCCCGCCGTGTCCATGTTGAACACACCCCTTGCCTGTTTTTCCCTACGACTTGTCTCTTTAGTGGGCAAAGCCTTTGATCTGCCAGGGGCCCAGGCTTTGAAGCCTAAAAACTCCATTAACAAAGTTCATGAGTGACTCGCCCTCTGGAATCCCAAATCGGATTATGGCTGTGGGCTTCAATATTACAATCAACTCCATTTTCAGTGAGGTTTTTTTTTTTTTTTTAAATCTGTTTTTTTTTTTTTAATTCACTTAATTCCTGTCCCCCAGAGAAGCAGTTAATAAATAATCTGGCCCAGCATGGCCACACAGCATAAAGTAGCAATGTATGTGTTCCGGCACTACCTTTCACATAGGCCCAGAACACAGCCTTTATCTTGGGATCAGGGTTGGGCTCATTTTTTCCTGTCCAAAGGGCAGAGTACAGTAAGACAGCCACAATCTCAAGCAGCAAGTTTAGCTTTAAGCCCGTGATATGAAAAAAGTCCTCCACCTATCAAAAAATTAAAAAGTCAAATGATCCCTCCTCAAAGTATATCATTTATTATATGCTTGATAATTTGTAATTATATTGAGAAAATTAACATTTATATTTTCCTATTATAATTGAAATCTAGTCCTTTGAAATTAAAAGGACCTCTGAACCTGTAGAAAGTGACGGGGGATTCACAGAAACATTCTGGGGTTTGGTGTGTAAACCAGTGTGGGGTATGTGGTGTATGAATCAGACCTAAGGTCTTATGTATATGAGGCAAGAGCTCCACCCCTGGGCTATATGTCTAGCCCTTCTATAATATTTTAAAACAATAGGATATTTTAATGTACATTAAATATTAATATGTAATAGTGTTTATTAATACATTAATAATTAATAAAAATTGATATATACTATTTTTAAATAATAGGATAAATCCCCAACCACACAGTATGGCAGAGAACAAGAAACTTGGTCCCTTTACTTCTGTCCTCCCTTTCCCATATTCTCCTAGAAGCAATGCCCAGTTTTGTATTCTCTCCCAAGTGACAGTCTTGTTGCTATAAGTAAACAGTACACATTATCCAAATCACCTAGCGACCTTGTGACATTTCTGCAGGGATTCTTTGGGGCAGGGGGTGGGGAATGGGGGGGGTTCCAAGATAATGTTAGCATCTAAAAATACATAAAACATTGTTTATGTCTCCTACATATTTTCGATGGTGCCTTAAGGAGATCAATCATCACATAATCCTAGCACTTGGCAGAGGGAAACAGGAGGATCATGGAGACTGGCCTTGGGGACATAGTGAGACGGACCCGCTCCTTGTTTGGGGACGGGGAGGAGGAAGAAGGGAGGATGAATTAGAGAATGTGGAGGAGGGCAGGATCTTTCTCCACAGATGAGGAAAACCAGATCTCCTGATCACCCCTTACAGATGTAAAGCTCCTGCTGCTGGGTGAAGGGCTACAAGGAACGGGAAGGCCTCAGAAACAATCATTCTGTGGCTGGAGCAAACATGCTTTTCACATTCCACAAGGCAGCCACAGAGAGAGAAATCATAGTCTTCAAGACCCATGCAAACATATTTATACTCTTTGCACTGTACTTAAGAGCGGTGAGGGGGGCCATGGCTTGCCTCCTGTCAGGGAGGAGCCTGGGCGCCAAACATCACAAACCATTAGCTGCACTGGGACAGCAGCTGCCTGCTTCCTTTTTCTAAAATAAACACATCTGAAAATCACATTTATTTATTTGTTTGTCTACGTATTTATTTGTGTGTGCGCGCGCGTACATACTGTATGAGCATGTGTGAGCAACCATGCCCTGGTGAGCACGTCTTGTAAGGGCTGGTTTGGAGTGGCTCCTGGGTACTGAAGGGTTTGGCAGTAAGTAAGAGCCTTTACTCAGTAAGAGCCTGGAGGCTAGTCCTGCTGCTAATTTCTACCTTTAAACACGGAGACAACTGCTGGAAACTTCCTCACTGTGAAGAACGTAAAAATATTCCACATAAAAGGACAGATTTCACCATGAAGACCCTATAACTTAAGACTCAGGGGAATACAAAGCCACCTTCCTCGGAAAACTAATAAACATAGCATCTACTTTGAACACCCAAGAGTCCAGAAACGGGAAGATCAAGAAGACCACAGCTTCACCGCCCTATAGGTGTGTCACTGTTCACTTCAGGCTCTCAGGGTCTAGCTTAGCTTAGACTTCAGGGTCAGCACAGCCACCCACTTGTCTCTTAGGGCCAAATCTCAATTACGGGCTGCGGCAGCGTCATCCCCATAGAAACCCAGCATAAGAACCTAGCCGACTATGGCTCCTCTGGGAGGAAGGCTCCTCTGGGAGGAAGGCTCCTCTGGGAGGAAGGCGCAGGAACAGAACACCCCTCCCTCCAGGGTATTTGAAAGCAGAACACAGTCAGTCTTTTCCTAGATAGGGACATTTCATGGAGCAGCTCAGGAGCTGTCTTCCCAGCGATTATACATAAGGCAGAATGACATACTGTGAGCTGCTGAGGTTCAAAAAAACTTCTGCCCTGGAGAGTGTGGCAGAGGTGCGGAGTAGCAGGGACAGAGATGTTTACGGCCTCTAACATGCTGGCAGCATGTCCTCTACAGCAGCTATGCAGTTGAGCCAGTTTTACTGTGGAATGAGGTGGGTAGGTGGCAATCAGGGCCGAGCTTTGATTATAGAATCATCCATTGGCTAACCTTCCACCCGATTCCTTCCTCCTGCTGCTGGCAGGACTGGTCTATCCCGAGAGCAGTGGACGGACGGCTCCTGCTGCTGTGTTAAGTCTCATCTCCAAAACACTTTGGTAGCACTGAAAAGGCTATTTATTAGGAGACACCAAACTTGGTCCTAAGAGCTGATAAGCGACATGGAAAAAATGAAAAAAAGACACTGGAAGGGCAGGTAAAGAAGGATTTGGAGGCTGCCGAGGTGGTTAGCAGATAAGTCATTGTGGCCAGCCCTGATGACCAGAATTAGGTGCCTGGGATTCATGTGGTAGAAGAACCAAGGTGACTCAAGTTGTCCTGAACTTTACATGTGTAGTGAAACACACACACACACACACACACACACACACACACACACACCTCTATACACACACAGAGGGTAGGGGAGAAAGAAATGTAAAAGAATGTTTCTGGTACTGTCTCATATTGTCTAGTCTTCAGTAATCAAGACACCAGGACATGGTGGAGCTCACTTGGAATCCCAGCACTTAGACTTGAGGCAGGCGGATTTAGAGTTTTAGGCCAGACTGAGCTAAACAGCAAGATCCTGTCTCAGAAATAAACAAAAACAAAAGCAAAAACCACCCCCTCACACACATACAAAACTAAGACGTGGTACAAGAAAAAGAAAAATCAAGTATGCTTTAAAAGTGGACTCAAACCATGCTAGTCCAACAACTACTGTTTCATACATTTCCTCTAGGGTCCCCCCACCCCCGTGCAATTAGCAGTTTTGAGTTGAGAGACCTTGTGCAGCTTTGTCTAACTCTGGTGCCAGCTCCCCTTCTGAAACAAGGCTGAGGGCACCTGCTTCAGAGGGATTTCATGAAGTTTAGATGATCTAAGTGTCTAGAATACAGCCTGCTATGAATTGCAGCTATAATTATTACTTAGCTAGAATCTAACACACAAGCAATTTTATTTGTAGCATAGGGCACATGCCTTATAGTTAGGAACTATAATGAGGCGAGAGGGTACCTGGCAGGCCCATGCTAAGGTGTTCCTCTGAGAAATTACACCATGCAACAGATCAGTTATAAAGGGGCTTATTGGGAGTAGGGAGGGGGATGAGCACCCGGAGGAGGAGTAGAGACAGACAAGTAGATGTGTAGACAGACAGACAGAAAGACAGACTGACAGACAGGAGCAGAACCATGAGGGCAGAGAAGAGGATAGGGCATAGAGAAGGACAGAAAGGGTGAGGGAAGAAACCAGCTAAGAACACATGGGGTGGGGGACAGAGAGAGAGACAGACAGACAGACAGAGACAGAGAGAGGGCGAGCACCCTAGGTTGGAGGTCCTTTTAGCCGCTGCACATGCCTGAAGCCCCTGCCAGGCAACAGGTGACATTGTAAGCTGTTGCTAGGTCTCCAGGAGAGCCTAGTGGAATCACTTGTAAGCTAACAGTTCTAATCTTCACACCACCAAGTCTGATGGTTACATGACACCTGAGAATGCTACAGCCGACCAAAGTCAGCAGGTTCCCGACATGAAGATAAATAGTTCTGACTATGTTAGTTACCAAGTACTCAAGCATGCCCATCTAAAGTAAATACCAAGGGGCTTGAATTTGTATAGGAAAACAATCACCTTCACCTACACAATTAGTATTACATAATTTCAGTTTAGTTTTCTTACATCATTTCTAGAAGGTGTTTTTTCTTTCTTCTTCTTTTTTTTAAATAAAAGAACTTAATAATCCCATGATCAAAGTTTATGTTCTGGAACTTGTTAGGAGTGTAAAGACCATCTGTCACCAAGGCCTTTGTGGCTTTCACACCAGTGGGTAAAAGGGGGGAACCTACAGCTCCTGCAATCAGCAATATAGCTGGACAGTGCAGTCAGCGGCAGCATGATCGCGTGATTTCTAAGCAGACAACAGAAATTCAAGCTCCTATCTGAAAGACTTTCTACAAATTAGAAAACTTAACTCACTTTGTACAACTGTCTACTTATAAAGTTGATCATCTTTCAGAAAGCCATAAATGGTACTATTCTATAATGAGACCTGAGATCAGATATAACTGACACCAATGTATCATGCCTGGCCTGCCAAAGGAATTTATCACGACAGTGACAGATCCTCATGAAAACAGCGCTCAAGGATGGGGAAAGAAAGTACACAGTCTGGTGTTCCATGCCGTGGCCAGAGAAAACAAACTTTGGTGACCAACATCAAAGAACGTTCAGTTGGGCTCCTCACCCTGTAACAGATGAATGTGCTCCCTCTATGAGCTCCTGGCAAGGGAGCAGAGAATATGTGGCTTATCTTATTATCACTGTAAGTACAAGGCAGGAAGAAAACACACCCAAAGAACTTTATGTTAAAAACCACCAACCAAAGAGTACACATGGAGGGACCCATGGCTCCAGCCGTATATGTAGCAGAGGATGGCCTTGTGGGACATCAATGAGAGGAGAGGCCCTTGGTCCTGTGAAGGCTCGATGCCCCAGTGTAGGGGAATGCCAGGACAGGGAAGCAGGAGTGGATGGGTTAGTGAACCTCGGGGGTGGGGGTGGGGTGGGGGAGATAGGGGGTTTGCAGAGGAGAAAGGAGGAAAGGGGATAACATTTGAAATGTAAATAAAGGAAATACCTAATTTTAAAAAAAGAATTTTATGTTAAATCATATCTTAATAACAAATGGTCAGTAAAAATGAAAGGTCCCATTTTGGTGACCTGCAGGTCACATTCACTCTGCGTGAGAGAAGCTTGCCCTAAGAGGTGAGGGCCCTGAATACACCAGGACTCAGCCCACCTCCACTGCTCTTCAGATCGGACACCATTCTTGGTTATAACAAGAAGCCTTTTCAGGCTGAACTTTGTGGAGGACCTACTTTTGCTGGTGCTTAGCTGTGCCCTTGATCACAGAAGGGCATAGGAGAATGAAGTGTGTGACAGCCACGTCTCTAGGATGGCTCTGGTGTGGCTTGTAAAGGCCTTCCCTTTGGGTAGCTCAAAGGCCGGCATTCACGGAAGATAATTACGGCTGCCTTCCTTCTTTCCAGGGCACATTCCTCATGTCCCCTGGGAACAGCCTGGATACTCAGAGCCTTGGTTTTTCTGTACCAGGTTATCAGCACTCTTCCTCCTTTTGCGAAAAGAGGTTCTCCTGACCAGGTGTAGAGGTGCACTCCTGAAACCTCAGGGGGCAGAAGCTGCGGGATGAAGGGTCTGAAGCCCAACTGGGCTACACATTTCACACCAACCAACCAACTAGGCAAACAAATAAAAACTTTGAATGCATACTACCATTACCATGCAGGAATCTCAGCTATTCACTCAGTAAGCCACTCACTGACTCTCAACAATGACCAAGTCCCTGATCACACAATAAACAAGACAGAAGTAGTCAGGTGAAAGCAGGCATCTCAGGCATGGCCTCTTGGGGGCATGAACTCTGTCTGACTTGGGGCACCTGTGGGGAGGAAGACCCACTTGACAGTCAATACATGGCTTGAGTGTTAGTCAAAGCTCTGAAGGTTTCCAGGCCTGCCCTAGATCCAGAGCCAAAGGTGACGCTGGGAATCGCTGTAAGATGTAAAGATCAAATGGCCTCTTCTTACCCACTCTCTCCTCCACCTCAGTCTCGAGTTCCCTCTCACTACAGGAGCTTAAGCTTAAGCCAGCACTAGCTGTCCTCCAAGGAGGGAGGATGAAGCGACCTTTCCCATGGCAAAGTGTTTCAATGAATAGCTAAGCAGCTACATGTTGGGAGTTAACAGCATTTTAACAAGTGCACGTACTGCTTATAATATAATTATTGCATTTCAAAGTTAATAGCTACAATTCAAATGGCCTATCAGATACTGCTTATAAAATTCTTCCTCAGACAGTAACTATTAAAACACTGTAAAGGCCTTGGGATAGAAGGGAATTTAGGAAGGCGGCTTTCCACCTCTCACTGTCCCAGATGTGCAATAGACCATTCACATACCGGAGTGTTATTTTTTGCACAGGAGTGTTCTCCTCACTGTTACATTATATCAGGTTTTCTTTTCCTGTATTCCTTGAAACTGTGACATCATCAACTTTGCCCAAACACTCCACCGAGGTCACACACCAGCCACACAATTACCAAGCAAGTACTTGGCTCTCCCTAAAGCAGTCGGCATTTGTAGACACAGGCAGCCACGCCCTGCTTTCAATGGCACTTTCAATGGAGTCACTGGCTTCAACAGAAGAATCAGCTCACAAGTGGCACTGCCCAGAGTCATCTTTGTCATGGTGACCTCACCCTGGTATCAGGGTGACTGCTGGAGTGAGAAAGCAGAACTGTTTCCTGGTTCACTTTCAACACACAGCTCCCTGAGTTTACCTGTTTGAGCTTATTGCTTCCTTCCCCCTCCTCCCTGCAACGCCCCCCCCCCTTCCCTATCACAGCCAATCTGTCCCGAGGCAGGACGATTCAATCTGTAACATATTTCTGAAAGGACCCACTACTTGCCACCTCCACAGCCATCACCATATTTGACAGAACTACCGCACCATCTCAATTATTGCAACAGCCTCCCATCTGGTCTGCGGGATTCCAGACTAGGCCAAGTTCAAATCCCTTTTCACTCAAGAACTTGGACAAACTGGATGATCACGGATCCTTTTAATGCTCGGTGGCCTCCCATTCCTTTCCCTTTAGCCTTACCCCACTTCTACCTCAGGGCCTTTGCACAGCCGCCCCTTGGATTCCTCTTTATTCTTTAGAAATATCTCAGAGGCCATTAATATTCATAGCTGGGGCTGCAGCTCAGTAGTAGTTCAGCATATTCCCAGCATGCATACACCCCTGGGTTTAATCCCCAACACCATAAGCATAAAACAAAGGCTTATCTATTACTACTTTATAAAATAGGCTCTTGCTGTACAGCCTTGGCTAGCTTTCAATTCTCAGGCTCAAGTGATCTTCTTGCCTCAAACTCTTACATGCCCTCCTTTCCAATCGCCTTCTTCACATTCTTACTGGTCATTTTAAAAAAAAAAAAACTACCTTTTAGATTTATTTATTTTATGCATATGAGTGTTTTGTCTGCACAGATGTAAGTGAACTATCTCCATCCAGTACCTCAGAGGACAGAGGGCAGCAAATCCCCTGGAATGTGAGTTACAGACAGTCGTGAGCTGCCAGGTGAGTGCTGGGAATCGAACTCAGGACTCAGACTCAACATATATATATATTATAATGCTCCTAACTGCTGAACCATCTCTCCAGCCCCTGATCATTTTTATTTTATGAATCTTTTTTCTCAGATATATTTTTTATGTTGACTTTATGTGTGTGTTTTTTCCTGTTGCACATATGCCTGCTCATCATGTGCATGCAGTGTCCTTAGGGGCCAGAAGAGGGTGCTGGAAAGCTTGGAGCAGTAGTTCCTGACAGTTGTTAGCCGAGAATCCAACCCTGGTCCTCTGAAAGAGCAGCCACTGCTCTTAGCTGCCTGTTATCTCCCCACAGTGCTGACCTTTTGATTTTGATAGCTTGTTCTTTCCCTCTCCACGATTTAGCACAGTACATTTTTTTTTCTTGTGTTCTTTTGCTTAAGATCTACTTCCCAACAAAGCTCTGGACTTCCTGAAGCAAGCATATTGCCTCTCTGGCATCTGGCACACAGCAGTCCCAAAGAATATTTTTGGCCAAGCTGGTAAAGGATACGAAGTGCCTGTCATGGAAGCATAGGGGCCCAAACTTGGATCCTAGCACAACGCAAAAGCCAGGCACAGAAGGCGGTGACTGTAACCCCAGCACTGGGGCAACTAAAGAGAGGTGGAACCTTGCAGCTTATTGGGTAGCCAGCTTAGGCACATTAATGAGATCCAAGTTCATCCAGAAACCCTGTCTCAAATAATAAGGTGGGGGAAGATGGAGAGATAGCTTAGTGGGCAAAGCACTTGCCTCCCTACCTTGAGGATCAAATATCAGGCAGGTGTGGTGGCCCAGCAGCAGTCTGCTACAGGCACAGGGGAGCCCCAGAACAAGCTGGCTAGCTAGACACTCTGCTCAAGTGAAAGAGACCTCATCTAATAAACGTGGTAGAGAGCAGTCTTGAGGAAATCATCTAATGCCAATGACACATACACACTCACACTCACGCAGAAGTATTTTGGAGGAGAATTGAGTTCAGAGGTTCAGAGAGCTCACTTGGCACACATCAGGCCCTGAGTTCAATTCCTAGTGTGGGGGGGTAGTATTTATTAAAAGAATGGATGTAGCCGGGCAGTGGTGATGCACGCCTTTAATCCCAGCACTTGGGAGGCAGAGGCAGGAGGATTTCTGAGTTCGAGGCCAGCCTGGTCTACAGAGTGAGTTCCAGGACAGCCAGGGCTACACGGAGAAATCCTGTCTTGAAAAATGGCTGTCCTTTAGAGATGAGAAGGGGGCAGAGCCGGAACTTCCTCTGGGCTAACTGAATGTCTAACCAGTGAAATCACTAGTAAGACCATCACCTGTCGACAACTTTGATGCGCTCTTGTCTGTGTTCATTTCATTCCACAGCCAACATGAGGGAGGGTTGTTTATCAAAGGATCTACCAGAGCCTGGAGCTCAGTTTTCTACACTGGGGTAGGAGGAGCCCATCCTGGAGAGAGAGAGAGAGAGAGAGAGAGAGAGAGAGTAGTAACAGTATTGCTTGAATGTTCCACCCTGCTATAAAACAATCTGAATGTGCCTTAGAAGCCTGAAGGCACCTCCAGGTGCTTGCTTTGTGACTTAATGACCTCTATGGTCAGGTAAGCCATTTTTTCTATGCCTCTCAGGAAAACAAGTACTCAATGCTTATTTTTAATAACCCACTTTTTCCCACTGGTAACTTATTTCAGCATCTTACTATTTTTTAAAAAATTTTCAAAATATCTAACCTGTGCAATATCCCAACGCTTGCAGAGGCAGACATTTGAGTTTCAACAGACAGAAGAAATGGACCCTCCACCTTCCCCTCCCTGCCTTAAAACCCTGGAGTTTACTGCAATAGTAAGTTTTACCGTGTTTACTTGCATAATGAGCCTCCAGCTCCCCAGGCTGAAAAATATTTTAAAGTACCTCTAAGAGACTATTTCTCAAGTTTTGTTGCTCTTAGCATCTTAAGAACGGTTGTCTGCTTTTGTTTTAAACCAGTCACTACATGTGTGAGATGAGCAAGCTGGGCTGAGGGTCCTGCATGCTGCTTACCTGAGACACTTCTGATTCATGTCTGCCGTTGTCTCGGTACCTAACTGACTACTATTTAACCAACACCCACTGAAGCCTCGGGTCCTTAACAGATACAAAAGAGTAATATTTATCCTGTCTATTTTTCCTAACTGAAGGCCGCATATTCCATGCTATTAAATGGATCCTGCCTTTATAGTAGGCTGTCCTATATATTAGGCTGCTTGGTACTTTCAAAGTGTGTCATTACACTAAATTTGAGGTCAGCAACTTCAGAATCATGATAAAGAGCATGTTTCCTTGCCTGCGAATGAATCTGCTATATAGGGCTTATCAAGAGAACAATTAAGAAGCTGGCTCTTGGGGCTGTCAAGATGGCTCAGCAGGTAAGAGCACCGACTGCTCCTCAGAAGGTCCTAAGTTCAAATCCCAGCAACCACCCGTAATAAGATCTGACACCCTCTTCTGGTGCATCTGAAGACAGCTGCAGTGTACTTATAATAATAAAATAAATCTTTGGGCCAGAGTAGTCAGGGTTGACTGGAGGGAGCAGAGGTCCAAAAAATTCAATTCCCAACAATCACATGAAAGACTCACAACCTTCTGTACAGCTACAGTGTACTCATTTACATAAAATAAGTAAATCTTTAAAAAAAATTTGGCTCTTAATGTGATAATGGACCTCAAATTTAAGTGTCTGAAACCATAAGAAAAATCACCCTCTGTTCAATAACTGTTTTATTAGACACACACACACAGCCTACCAAGATTTTGGCTTTGTTTCTGATTTTTAGCATGTAAGGTGGAATCAAACCATTAATAACTAGTTCAAATCGATTTTCTAGCCAAACCTGTTTCTTTCTGCTAAAACTTCCAGTTCTTGGGCTATGTTGTGTTCTTTACCTCTCAGCTACCTGGGGCACCTTGGAGTTATACAAGGGCATCCAACGGCTCAGTTTAAATGGGTTCCCTCAGCAGCTGGGAAAGCCCCTAGCTCCCTAGTAGATGGAAACTTCGCAATTTCAGCTACTTTTTGAAAAGCAAAGACATCCTATGTCAGTTACAAAAACCCACTAAATAAGCACAACTTCCCTGCCAGTCAACATTGTGACTAAGTGGTAACCAGATCATGTGACAGAAACAGGAGTGACCATGTAGGGTTAGGGTTACCTTAGAGAAAATGAGGAAAAGGAATGCAGAGAAGAAAGAGAGCGTAAGGAGGTTTCCATCCCTCACACAGCAGCCCAGGACCTTTTCAACCTTTACACGGGCTTCCTTAATCCAGGAAGCAGCAACTCTTTACAAACACCAAGCATTAAGTAGCAGCATGCTCTATCTATAAATAGGGAAACTGGGTTGTTTGGAGCCAGAGCAACCCAGCCATGAGTCAGGAGCAAGTGAACGTCAGACCTAGGACTGGGGAACCCCCACCTCCAGCAGGGAGGTGCAATCTGTCTGGCAAGGGGGATGAAATAGTCATATAAGAAACAGTTAAATAGGGCTGGAGAGATGGCTCAGTGGTTAAGACTGCTCTTCTGAAGGTCGTGAGTTCACATCCCAGCAACCACATGCTGGCTCACAGCCATCTGTAATGAGATCTGATGCCCTCTTCTGAGGTGTCTGAAGACAGCTACAGTGTACTTACATATAATAAATAAATAAATAAATAAATAAATAAATCTTAAAAGAAAAAAGAAAGAAAGAAAAAAAACTGTTAAATAGAGACATGAACATCCATCTTGGAATGGGGCCAGATGAAGAGCCAATCATCAACAACCCAAGCCCCTGAAATGGGTAACTTTGGCTTCCCTTCTGCAGTTACAGTATGGCTTGTAAGTGGATGCTTCAAGATACCCAAGTTAGCTTCAAGGCTTTCCTTTTAAAATCTGTGTTCAGAAATTCCTATGCATCTGTGGCCACAAAAACGAACCAGGCATTTCAGTTGTAAATATGCTTGCTAAAACTGATCCCACCCTAGCCTGGAAAATTCAGCTCCTCTGGATCCTGCCCCATCCCAAGGAAAAGCTAAAAACGCCCAGAATATCTGAAGTGTATGAGGAAGGGGCACACGGGTATGTTTCTCGACCTGTAGGGTTTTGGTGGTAGCTGAGCTGGCATCTATAGGGTCAAGCAAAGTAACCACTCAGGCTAATCCAAGCTCTTTGGTACACGAGTTAAACATAATCAAAGGTCCCATTGGTTAAGGTGTCCTTTGCAAACACTAGTGAACAAAACAAAAACAAAAAACAAAACAAACAAACAAACAAAATCAATCTGTAAGACTTTAAAGTGAACTGGGTTTTGCCCAACTTTCTCTGCAGAATTAGGATGTCCTGACAGAACCTTCATTTGAGGAGCCACAGGTAGGCTAGCGAGTAGCCACAGTACTAGGAGTTAGAACCGGACAGAATTTACCAAACTCCAAAGAGCAACAGTGCTCACTTCTACTGAGCCAGTGACAGATCTCGGAACGCTCACCTACCACTAATTCGGACTCCAGACAAACAAACTATTCTAGAGTTCATTCCGAGAGGTAGAATCAGGTGGCCATGAGAATCAGCAATCACCAGGCTGGCGTTTTCCCCCCCATTCTTATCATCACCTCTCTTCTAGCCATCCTCTCCCAGTGATCGTCCAGCTCTGGGGTATTGATTGGGCTTTCACTCCAATCAGTTACCCTCCCTGGCCCAGGGGTTCTCAGCTCAAAACCTCAAACTCAACAAAATACGCAGGGGAGTGTCCACGTAAAATAAAGCGGATACCCCACCTAATACGAACTCTCCAACCTGCGTATTGTTTCAGTTCATCAAAACTTCATCTAGGGCTTAGTGTGCTGTGCGGTCTAAGGGCGCCCTGAGGAATTCAAAAGTTCTCCTATCTTCCAAAAGCCCCCATAACCGGGAGAGCTGGAACTTGACAGCCCGAAGAGAAACTGGGTTAGGTGAGACTGCGGGCGAGGGGGAGCCAAAGGCCTCCCTTCCCATCGCGCAGTGGCTGCCACGCTCGCTCGCCCCCCACCCCCAAGGTGCGCTACCCGAGCGTCCTTCCTCCCCCTCGACTCCCCGCGCCCCGCGGCCACTCACTGCTTCTTCCTGCGGCCCTGGTCCCGGTGCAGCTCCCGCAGGTCCACCTCGGCGCGGCCCAGGAACTTATCGAGACCGAGCAGCGCGCGGTGCAGGACAGTGAGCTGCAGGGTGGCGGCGGCGGCGGGCGCGGCCCCGGAGGACAGCAGCGGCGGCAGCTCGAAGGTGGCTTCCTCGCGCCACACCGGCGCGCCCAGGCTGCGCTCCGACACGGACGTGGCGTACTTCTCCTTGCCCACCTGGATCACCGCGTACGCGTCGCTCGTGCCCCCGGGACCCTTGGCCCGCAGGCCCCGCGCCTGTAGCACCGTCACCTGCACGTGTGTAGGGGACCACATGGTCCCCGGGCCCCGGCCCGCGGAGGCTGCCAGGGACATGGTGGCGGACGCCGCACCCGGCTGGGAGGCCAGAAGGTAGCCGCTGTCCTCGGTCTGGACCGCCCACCCGGCTCGCGGGCCGCTTTAAGGCTTCCGGCCACGCCCCCGCCACGCCCCCCGCGCCCGCGCGCCACCTGCCTGTGGGGCGGGCCTCTCGGAGAAGGAGGGGGAACCTAAAGGTCACGTGGGCTGGCGCCGCCTGAACATTTTTGGATCAAAGAGGTATGGATGCACTAAGTGGTCCCCAGCTCCCGGAGTCCAGTACGAGGGAGCAGGAGCGTGCCTGCCCCGCCAAGCAGCAGATGTGTGGCCGTGTGCAGATTACCCACGACTTTGCCTCAGTTTCTTCTAGTGTAAAACGTGGTGGTAGTGACTCCTTGGATTGCTGTAAAGAAAGTAATGCATTTAAGTTTTCAGCACAGTTGCTTGCCCATGGGGAGGGCTCCGAAAGTGGCAGCTATGCTCGGGTTAAGCCAGACCACTCCAAGGATGCTTCTCCTGCTCTGGTCCCCTGGGTACTGCTTTGGAGGAAGGCGGGGCGCCAGGGATGTTGTGAGAGACTGCGACAGGGAACTGGAGAGTAGTTGAGGGACCAGCCTGTGCTACCCTGCCCTTACCACATAAAGTGAGGCTAGGTTAGGGAGAGCAAGAAGGGGGAACTGGAAACGGGGTTGCCAAACCAAACCCCTCGGTTCCCCATTTCTTCCTATGTAAGCCTCCTGCCTCTGCTCTGGGCTCCATCTCTGGCCTCCCCCTCGGCTTTCTTGTCCCCAGTCAGTGTCTAGTAGATTGGTGACTTCGCTGTGTGTTTCGGGTCATCCTTCAAGGGCTGACGTCTCCTGTGGCGAGTATTCAGAGTGGAAATGTAACTTTGAAAGCCTTGAGGTTCAGGAAAGATGTGACACATCCGAGTTCCTACATTAAAGCTGGGAACAGAACCCTGGTGCCCTGGCTCCCATGCTAGAATTGACTACACCTCCTGCACTACAACATTCTCAAGATCCCAGGCCTGGGTGGCTACCTGCTCAGGTCGGCCAAGGTTTCCAGCCTTCCCTTCCCTCCCCTGGGCTCCCTCCCATCGACCAGTCAACAGCTTTCCTAACTTCTGGAACCCCTGCAGGGTTGAATTACCGCCAGCTGCCGTAACTTCTCACTTAAGAGACTTGAAGGCATTCCTTTTTGGGTCCCACCCCTCTGTTTTCCTTGACTTCTGGGTAAACAAGCCTGGGGCCTAGAGAGTTTCTCTCCCTTGGGGCCCCAGCTGCCCCTTATCTACCTAGGTACTCCTCCCTGCTTCTCTCAGATTTCCCGAAAGACTTGACCTAGCTGCCTGAAAGGCAAGTGACGTATTTAACTAACTCCCCTGCTTCTCAGTCTTGGCGGTGGGGTGGAGAAAATAGGACTGTCAAGGTGGCTGGGTCATGCAGATTATCAACACCAGGATTTGGAGTTTATACCTCAGTGTTAGACTGGGCGAGCTAGCCACTGGAAGGTTGTGAGCAGCGGCGGCATCCTTAAACTGAGCCCAGCTACCAGACAGCGTCAGTGCTGGTGAAGAGCAGTGACAGCCATTTGCTTTCATTTCCCCTGGGGACTGTCTGCCCTCTTTCCCATCTGTCTGCACTTTACCCATCCTTGCTGCCTATACTCAGTCGGCTGTCCTGCTTGTCCAGTGGCCCTGAGTGGATGAAATCTACATCTGGGGTCCAAATTGGCTCTATAAGTTTACAGCTCTGATTTCCTCCACACTTACATATATATATATATATATATGGGCTGAGAGATTGTTTAGCAGGTAAGAACACTTGTTGCTCTTCCAGATGACCCAGGTTCTATTCCCAGCACACACATGGTGGCTCAACTATCTATAGTTCTAGAGGATCTGACAGCCTCTTCTAGCCTCTGCAGGCACCAAGCATGTATGTTACACAGACATACGTATAAGCAAAACACCCATACACATAAATTTGAAAATTTTTAAATATGTATTTTTACCATATACACACACACACACACACACACACACACACACACACATAGAGCAGGCTGATCTCAGATTTCTCTTTGTTCTGTCTTCTGAGGGCTGGGATTACAGACACGGGTCATGTCGCTCAGCTCCCACACTCACATTTTCTGTGCTACTTTCACAAGAAGCAAGCAAGGCTCTAACCCTAGCTAGATAATCTCTAGGGATGAGCAGGAGACAGCATCTCTTCACTCCTGGAAGAGGTAAAGAGAGGGAGTTGGAGCGAGAAAGAACTCACGAGCATTTGTGACCTCATGTGTTTGGGTTTCTGTCAGAGACTCTGGCTAAGAGAGATGACAGGGTGGAGGGCAGTGCCACCTCATCACCAGCACACACCACGCAACAGGGCTTTTTTTTTTTTTTGACTCCAAGCTGGGATCAGCTGAGATGCCTGGGGCTGGGCTTAGTGGTGATGGTGGTAGTGAGCGGGTAATCAGACATGTCAATAAAGAGGGGACAAGGTGTTTTCCAGCCAGACAAGATGGCTGTTTCCTCTTTCTCGGGGCCTCGGCACACTGTGTTCAAAACTGAGTGAGAATCTGTCTGCTCCCCTTTTGACAATACTGTAACCTGACTAAGGATACACGGGCACAGTGGCAAGGGCTACAAGTCGGGAAGGCTCTGGCGCCTACCAACTTACTGCACCACCACTCCCAGGCAGCTGGCTATCCCAGAGGCAGGTCTGTAACCATAAAGGGTCATTGGGAATGTTTGTAAATACCTCTGGTGGTCAGGGCGGAGTGAGAACTGCTCTTCCTCCCACCTGCCCCGCCCACTCCTGGGTCCAACTGAAAGAGGAAGAGAGTTTCAGTCAACCCTGAGCACACAGGCAAGGTGCCTGGGCAGGTTAGACTGGACAGGCAGGGCAGCTGGCCTCCTGCAAAGGCAGCAAAGCGCAGCTGGGAGCAGGAAGGTTCCCCGGCCTTTCCACAGACAGCGGCCAGGCTAGGCAGGCAGCTCCTGTCCATCAGGAATGCAAATCTGTGGTGGCCAGCCAGCAGCTTCCTCATCCGTGCTGGTGGAGGGGAGAAGACCCAGACCAGCAGGGGACCCTTGTCACTACCGCCCTAATTGCCGATCACTGCCCCAGGAAGGGCTAACTCAAAACTGATCACTGGGAATTTTAGGTGGATGATGCGGCAGGCAGTACAGAGGAGGGGCTGGAAGAGTCTGGTAATAATGGCTGCCCGTTCTCATCCTTTGCTGCAGATTCCAGGGTGTGGTGGTGACAAATGTCCTCGTACAGTGATTCATTCAACCAGCTCTTGGTAAATAGCTGTCTAGCCTCTTGTGTCCAGCTGCCTTTGCACCTGCCCACTAGATGGGCTGTGACTGCCTTCTGTGTGAAGGTTTGAGAAGCATGCAGGTTGGTTGCTGTCAACCTAGATATATTTGGGAAGACAGGCACTCAACTGAGAAAACCCGCCTCCATCAGGTTGGCCTAGGTGAGAAGGCCCAGCCCACTGTGGGTGGTGCCATCCCTGGGCTGGTGGTCCTAGGTTGCATTAAAAAGCAGGCTGAGCAAGACAGTAAGCAGTATCCCTCTATGGCCTCTGCTTTAGTTCCTGCCTCTGAGATCCTGTCTTGAGTTCCTGGCCTGACTTCCCTTGGTGATTGACTATGAGCTGACCAGGGATACACAGACTCAGATGCTTTTACACATGGTGTTCATCACAGCAACTGAAAGCAAACTATGACAGGGAATGAGAAAGAGTTTCTCAGCTGACTCATGGGAGGGAGTGCAGGTCTCCACCATCATTGCCCTGCGTGTCTTAGAAGTAGAGCCCTTCTCTTGTTCTCTCTTGCTCTTGCCTTCCAGTTCCTGTTCTCTCTATTCCTTTCCCCCCTCTCTTCACGTGCTCATGGCTGGCCTCTCTCTCTCTCTCTCTCTCTCTCTCTCTCTCTCTCTCTCTCTCTTTCTCTCTCTCCCTCTCTTTCTCTCTGCCTTTCTCTACTACCCTCTTAACTCTCCTCCCCATGTCCTGAATAAACTCCATTCTGTACTATACCACTGTGTAACTGGTCCCTCAGGGGGAAGGGATACCGCAGCAGCAGCAGCAGAAGAAGAAAAAGAAGGAGGAGGAGGAGGAGGAGGAGGAGGAGGAGGAGGAGGAGAAGGAGAAGGAGAAGAAGAAGAAGAAGAAGAAGAAGAAGAAGAAGAAGAAGAAGAAGAAGAAGAAGAAGAAGAGTAGAGCCCTTGTCATGAAGCTCTGGATTCAATGCACAGTATTGATTGCCAAGAAGAAGAAATACACAGCTGTCCCCCTAAAGTTTTGAAATTTAAAAACTGGCAGAAATGGATGGGGATAATGTCCATCGACCTTTTCTGCGTCCTTGATGCCTCTGCTGAACAAGCCTGTGTCATAGATAGCATGAAGGTGTTGCAAGACCTCTCAGAGAAAGCCCTAGATTCCTCTATACCTCCATGGCCATCGAGCAGAGGTGCCCCCACTTCCACTCTTTCTGTACAAAGACCTCCTGTGTCTCCTATTTTCTAGTTTGTTCCTTGGCACTTTGATTGAACACTGTTTTCTTCTCTTATACACAGGAAATAGGCACCTCACCTCTGGATCGTCATTGCTAGCTCTCTAGGTCTTCCAATTCCTTGTGAGTAGAAGACAGCTAAGTAGAAGAGACATAAATTACTCAAACCAGGGGCTGGAAAGATGGCTCACCAGTTAAAAGCACTGACTACTTTTCTAGAGGTCTTGAGTTCAATTCCCAGCAACCACATGGTGGCTTACGACCATCTGTAATGGGATCTGATGCCCTCTTCTGGTGTGTCTGAAGAGAGCAACAGTGTACTCAGATAAATAAAATAAATAAATCTTTAAAAAATAAATGACTCAGCTGGGCAGTGGTGCACGCCTTTAGTCCCAGCACTTGGGAGGCAGAGGCAGGTGGATTTCTGAGTTCGAGGCCAGCCTGGTCTACAGAGTGAGTTCCAGGACAGCCAGAACTATACAGAGAAACCCTGTCTCGAAAAAAACAAAACAAAACAAAAAAAATAAATAAAAAATAAATGACTCAACCCCTCAGCATCTAGCCATTAAATCTCTTCAACTGCTATAGCACTGCCCTGAACAAACACTTTTAAAATTCAAGGTTTACTTATTTGCTTTTATTATAAAGTAAAGAAGGGGTGTATATCAGGAGTAGAACGTTGGACTGCAGATGAGAAAATATTCTTTACTTCTAGCTACAAGCCTCTCTTGATTTTTCTAGAGCCATTTGTGGTATATCGGAAAGGCGAGAGTTTTGCTCAAGAAGCTCAGAGAGCTACAAAATCTACAAGGCCCTTTGCCAAGGTTATTCAAGCAGTAAGTAGTTTCTGGGGAGAGGGGAGTCCCGTGTGGAGCTCCTGGGATATAGCTGTCCTGAGAGAGAGGGCTTTTTGTGACCTTGTTGCTTTTGAATCACTCCTACTTCACTAAGTGACCCCTGGGCATGCTCCCTTAAGTGACAGCAACCAACTCATTGGTTCACAAAGCTGTGTTGGGCAGAGTCCTTTCTTTGGTACTCTGGAGTTTAGACATGGCTCACCAGTCACGCAACCTCCCCCGGAGCTTACATGTTACATCTTAGTTCCAGTGATGTGACACAACCTCCAACATACATACTGAGAAACTGGAAGCTGAAAGAGACAAGGAATAAGATCTTGCACAGTCCCTGGAGTGAGTTCAGCATTAATGATACCCCAACTTTAGGATTCTAACCTTCAGAACACCGGGAAGAGAATAAATTTTGATATTTTTAAGTTATCAAGCTTAGAGTATATTTTTATAGCAACCAAAGGATCTTGGGAATACAATTACTACATCTCCTCCTATGACTGTTTTGGTGCATATACACATATACTCACACCCAGGAATGGAATTGCTAGGTCATGGGCTAAGTATATGTTTGTCACTAAAAGCTATTACCAAACAGTTTCCCAAAGAGGCTACACCAATTCATACTCCTCCGATGTTTGAAAGACCCAGTTTCCCACAGTCGTGTTCACCTTTACTGTTGCTGTTTTGTTTTGTTTTGTTTTGTTTTTGGGACAGGGTTTCTCTGTGTAGCCCTGGCTGTCCTAGAACTCACTCTGTAGACCAGGCTGACCTCGAACTCAGAAATCTGCCTGCCTTTGCCTCCCAAGTGCTGGGATTAAAAGCATGTGCCACCACTGCCTGGCTGTTGCTGTATTTTTAAGAAGCATTTCTTGGGGCGGAGCAGTAGTTTAAATTTATAATTTCCCCAACATCTAATGATCTTTTTTACTTTCTGCTACATGGGCAGGGTCTTTGTGATGTACTCCAGCATGTCTTTATATACTTTCTCCCACCTCTGTTTTCTTTGTAATATTTTTCTATCTTAGCTGACAGGAAGCTGAGGCAGGAGGATGAAGAGTTTGAGACAACCTGTACTACATAGTAAGTTCAAGGCCAACCTCAACAATGGAAGGAGGTCCAAGCCAACATAGCGCACACACACACACACACACACACACACTTCTCCGACCTTTGACCTACCCCCTTTACACTCAGTGGCATTGCTTGGTGAAAGGCAGCTCCTAAATTTAACGAAATTTGATTTATCAGTCTTTTCTCACGTGGTTAGTGTGCTGTGGGATGTTTTCCTAGCTTTCCTTTTCCCATTTAGATTAGCCAGCAACCTTGATGCTTTCCCCCTCAAATTCTCTTCTTTTTTCTTCAGTTTGTAAAATTACATTAATGCATATGCGTGTGTCTGTGAACATGTGCATGCGGAGGCAAGCACGAGGAGGTCAAAGGACAAAATGCAGGAGTCAGTTCTCTTCTTGAGCCATGTGGGTCCTAGATATCAAACTCGGGTTGTCAGGCTTGGTAGCAAGTATCTCTGCCCACTCAACCTTCTCACTAGTCCTTGGCTGTAAAAATCTCTATGCAGCCGAGGATGACCTGCCGTTCAGAGCTCCTGTCTCTGCCTCTGAAGTGCTGGGATCACAGGCTTGTGATCCCACCAAGTCTGATTGATGATCCTGGGATTGAATCCAGGGCTTTTCTGCATGCTAAGTAAACACCCTGCCACCTGAGCTGCGGTCTAGCCCTAGAATTAATTTTTGTGTATTGCTATTCTAAGTTAATTCTTAGAAATGAAGTCATGAGGCTGGGAGTGTGCCTCAGTAACAGAGCCTTGGGCCTGATCTCCAGCACCATAAGAAAGCACACCCTAGACAAGGCGGTGGTGGCACATGCCTTTAATCCCAGCACTTGAGAGGCAGAGGCAGGCGGATTTCTGAGTTCGAGGCCAGCCTGGTCTACAGAGTGAGTTCCAGGACAGTCAGGGCTATACAGAGAAACCCTGTCTCGAAAAACCAAAAAAAGAAAAAAGAAAAAAGGAAAAAAGAAAGAAAGAAGAAAAAAGAAAGCTTGCCAGAGGGCTCCATGGCAAAGGCACTCACCTCCAAATCTAAGGATATGAGTTCGATCCCCAAGACCCACGTGGTGGCAGGAGGGAGCCGACTCTTCCATATATACACACAGATAATGAATACATTTAAGGCTGTTTAAAAGAAAAAAAAAATCAGACTCTAGCTCCTAATTTTAATGCACCTATATTTATGTGGGGTGAGTGTGTGTGTGTGTGTGTGTGGAGCTCATGAGAGGTGGGGGAGGGGACTCAGGGACGTGGGTAAGGAGGGTAATAGAACACGAGTACCTTGGATGAGGGAGAAGCACGCTCAGGAGGCTGAGTTTAATGCTCTCGGGAAGCGTGCCGCCCTCTGAGCTAATTAAAAATTAAATTAAAAAAGGATAAAGAAGAAACAGATAAGAAGTGGTCATTAACATTTTTATTTAAGCTATTACTAAGAGAAACTGGTGAGATGCTATGACCCATTCAGAGGTGAGCCCTCGAAGACAGACACATTTCTAGATCAGGGATATTTTAACGAATGGCAGACAGAAGCAGAACTGGTTTTTCCATGGTGGAGCGGGGGCAGTGTCACAGCTAGACAATTGGTTTTCATGAATGTTGCATTGTTAGTGGCTGTCTATAGCTTACAGTGCTGCAAAATAGCTGCTATTGACTCTGAACTGGATGCCCCAGAGTGTGCTGCAGACAATGAAGGTTTCCGCGGAAGCACAAACATTTCCCTGCCATATAATGTTATGAAGTTAGGAATCACTTTTTGTCGTTTCGTTTTGTTTTGTTTCAGGACTGTTTCTCTGTATAGCCCTAGCTATCCTAGAATTCGTTCTGTAGGCCAGGCTAGCCTCAAACTCAGAGATCTACCTGCCTCTGCCTCTCCCTCCTGAGTGCTGGGATTAAAGGTGCTCTGCCAAAAATCACTTTTTAATGCATGAATATGCAGGACATCTGGTGCTGTGGATTTCAATCTCAGCTTTTGCCCATGAGCTCTTCGCCCATGAGCTCTTCAACCAACACCATGTTTCAGAACACTATTCTATCCAATACGTGTGTGTGTGTGTGTGTGTGTGTGTGTGTAAGAGAGAGAGAGAGAGAGAGAGACATGTATATGTGTGTATGATATGTATGTGTGTATATATGGTGTATGTATTGTGTATGCACAAACGTGTGCTACAGCTAGGGTATAGAGGTCCTATGACAACATTATGGTATCTGCTCTTTTCTCCTCAGCATGGATATCAGGGATCAAACTCTGTCAGGCCTATGTGGCAAGTATCTTTACCCACTGTGCTGTGGTTAGTTTTTTTGTTTGTTTGTTTTTTGTTTTTTGTTTTTTTTGTCAACTTGATACAAGGTAGGGCCATCTGGGAAGAGGGAGCCTCAATTGAGAAAATGCTGCCATAAGATCGACCAGTCATCAGTCGGATGAATCCCATGGCACTGGATAAAACCCGTCTCTATGATCTCTTTCATCCCCCAATCCTTTGGAACCTAATTTGTTGGTTAGAATGACCTCTTAGTGCTCAGGCGCCTTTGGTTACGGTACTTCAGAGAAATCGGGGAAATCCTTCCAAGTGTTGGGTAGAGTACAATCACCTTCTACTAGGGAAGCAGCTAAAGTGGGGGCTGGAAGCTAGGGGAGGGGGGGGCGGGGCGGGAAGAGGGAGTGGGGACACACACCAGGGCCTGCACGTGAGAACTGCTCAGGTCTGGGAAAGTACAACAGAAGGAGTGCCCTGCCACTCCCCACACCCATGAGCTTTTGTCAAGGTCAACAATCTATGTATTGGGCTGACATAGACAAGAGCTGTTCTCTGTCAATCATCTGGAACAGGAGCAGATTTTCACAGAGACCAGAGGACCAAGGGACTTGGGAATCTTGGCAAACAAGCACCGCGTGTGTTGTTTTCCATCTAGCCTTGGAAGAGGTATACATAAGAATCCTAAGAGAGTCTCACTGACCTGAGGAAGCTGACTGCTTAGGAGAGGGACACCTGCAACTGAAAATAAAATGAAACAAAAGGCAAGCTGTACTTGAACCAGTGGTTCTGTGCTAGCTATTTGATGTTTACATTTGCTTGTTATCTCAGTCTCTCTCTCTCTCTCTCTCTCTCTCTCTCTCTCTCTTTGTGTGTGTGTGTGTGTGTGTGTGTGTGTGTGTGTGTGTGTGTGTGTCTGCCCATACATGTGACCATGTTGTTGGGGAATCAAACCCAGGGGCTTTCCCATGCTAGGCAAGCACTCTGCCTCTGAGCCACTTCCTAATCCTCATAGCGTCCTTTTGGAAAAGTCATTTATGGTGGGTGTTCTGGCTTTATGACTTTATAAGCTCTCCAGTCGGGGCTTGGGGAAAGATCACAAGCCAATAACGGCACACCCATCCAGGGGCTCCCCATCAGGAATCTCAGCAGCCTAAGGTTCAGATACGGAGGCTCTGCCATCTTGCTCTGGGACAATCTCCTTCCACCACCGGTGCTCTCATGTTCTGACCACCCAAGGATGACAGTCTCTTACATCATTGTGTGGTTCAGCCGGCATCAAGCATCTAGTCCTTTAGAGTTTTCTTTCTTTTTTTTTTTTTAAAGACTTATTTATTATTATCTATAAGTACACTGTAGCTACCTTCAGACACTCCAGAAGAGGGCATCAGATCTCATTTTGAATGGTCGTGAGCCACCATGTGGTTGCTGGGATTTGAACTCAGGACCTTTGGAAGAGCAGTCAGTACTCTTATCCACTGAGCCATCTCACCAGCCCTAGAGTTTTCTTTCTGTTTATTTGTTCCCTGCCCTGTTCCACAGAAGGATTCAAGGTTGTCTCTGACCCACATATATAAAGGAAAGGAGATGGAGAGGAGGTCAGTGTGCCGTGACCTCTGAGGGCTTCGGCATCCTTGGCTTTGTAACTTGCTGGAGTTGTGGGACTAGCACTGTATTTTCACTTTCCAGAGCCCTGTCTCCAATGGAAGCAAGGTCCAGGTAGATAAATTGATGGCCGACTCCTGGGGCTTAACATTCCTCTCATTTCAAGGCTTTGACCCTCATGCAGGTACCATGAGGCCACCTAGTACTTGCTCACGTCTTCTGAACCTTTCTCCTTTTTTTGCTGAACAACAACAATAACCTGGAAGCTTATTTAAGGGGCTAGCCAGATAGCTCAATGGGTAAAGGCACTTGCCACCATGTCTGATAATGAGTTCAACCTCTGGGACTCCCATGATGGAAGGAGAGCTCCAACTTCCAGAAGTTGTCCCCTACCGCCCAGTGCATGGTCTGGCACACATATGCTCCATACCCACACAATAAATAAACAGGCTAGAGATGTGGGTCATCGGTTCGGAGCCCTTGCTGCTCTTCCAGAGGACCTGTTTCATGTCTAGCACCCACATGGTACAGTTCACAACCACCTATAACTTCAACTCCAGGGAATGCAATATTACATCCTGGGTACCAGGCTGTATGCATGACCAGTTCTCAAGTTACTACCTGTAATTTCAACTCTGGGGAATCCAATGCACCTGTACCCATATCCACAAACTTACATACATACTCAAAAGCAAGTAATAAACCTTTAAAATAAATATAATTCATTTTAAAATATTTCTAAGGTGGGGCTGGGGAGACATCTCAGTGATGGTTAAGAGGATTTAATAGAGGATCCATTTTGGTTCCCAGCACACAGTGGCAACTCATTTCTTTCTGTAACTACATCCGAGAGATCTGATGCCTTACTCTGGCCTCCAAAGGCACCAGACATATGTGGCATGCACACACACACACACACACACACACACACACACACACACGCACGCTCGCGCGCGCGCGTACTCACACGCACAAACACACACCAGTCATACATATTAAAAATAAAAGTAAATCAGGGGCTGTTGAGATAGTTCAGCAAGTAAACATGTTTACTGCCAAGCCTGATGACCTGAGTTCAATCCCCAGGACCCACAAGATTGAAAGAGTGATTGACATGAAACTGGCTTTTAGAAGTTGTTCTCATACTTCCATACTCATGTGATAGCACATGTGAATGACACCCCCATGAAGTAAAAGTGTTTTAAAAATAAGAAATATTTTTAACAAATATAAAATCAAGATATGTTTTACTGCAGAGTTTCAGCTTCCTCTTTTTTTTTTTTTTTTTGTTTTTTTGGCAGTCAAAACTAGGACTTCCTCTTTGTAGCCTTGGCTGTCCCAGAACTCTCTCTGTAGACCAGGCTAGCCTCTAACTCAGAGATCCAGCTGCCTTTGCATCCTGAGTGCTGGGATAAAGATGGATGCCACCACCATCCATCCTAAACTCAGCTTTCTGAGGAAAGGTACCAAACTCAGAACCACGAGGAGCTGGCAGAGCTACTGAGGGTGCTGTGTGCTCAGCAGAAGCAGCATGGAGACGCCTCTGAATTTCTTCATCTCTTCAGAAAGACTTCAGGTGGCCTCCACCCAGGACTTTAGCAGAACTGCATTCCAAAGGCATTTGAAATCGGCACACACACACACACACACACACACACACACACACACTCACATTCTCACGATCTCAGATCCCAGCTACAGTCTGTCCTCTGACCCACTGAGGAGCTCTGCAAAGCTTAACAAGGAAGAAAAGTCCTATGTCCAGCACCATATTTGGCTGTAGTCATAAATAAAAGGAGGTGGTTAGCAGACTATAGGTGACCAATTCCCAAGTTCAAAGTTCAGGTTTCTTGCTAGTGCCTAAGTGTGCTGAACATCGCCATCTGCTGTCTCAAAACTTGATGACCAAGAAAAGCCTCTTAGACTAAGTTTGAGAATGAAAAAAAAAAAAAAAAAAAAAGGCAAGCAGAGGGAAAGAAGACAGGAGAAACCTGTGGGCCTTTGTAACCCCCTCCAACAAAGCCCACCAATTTCCCATAACTCTATGTTCCTTCCACCAGCTGGACCACAGTGGGTCTCCCACTGTCAACTTCCTGCTGATTAAACAGCTCACAGACCAAAATACTGTCACTAACTCCTGTAGTGACAGACCCTAAAGATCTAGAGGAGCTATTGTCTAGAAACTTCCCCTTTGTCTCCCACTTTCTCTTTGAGACATGGCCTTCCGTAGCCTAGGCTAGCCTCTAACTTTCTGTGTAGCTAAGGAACTTTTTGATCCCTTGAACTTCTGAGTGCTGGAATTATAAGGTATGTATCCCTATGCCTGTGGGTTTTGTTGTTGCCGTTTTCTGTTTTGTTTTGGTGCTAGGGATGGAACATAGGACATTGTGCCTAGTAGGCAAGAACTGTGCCAACTACATCCCAGTTTTAGGCTTGAGAACTTTTATCGACGTTATGGTAAACTTGGCTGGTGAGGTGGCTCAGCAGGTAGAGGTGCCTGCTGCCTAGCCTGATGATCTAAATTTGATCTCCAGGCCCCATATAACGAGAGGGGAGAACTGACTCTGGCAAGTTGTCCTCTGACCTCTGCATATCCACAACAATGTGGATGTACACACAGACACCAGGAAGGAAGGGAGGGAGGAGGAGAGGGAAGGAAGAAGGATATTTTTTGAGACAGGGTCTCTATGCTGCCAAAGGCCACATATTACAGGTCCCCTGGAGGTGTAGGCAGTAGGATCTTGGCTTTGAGGTCAGCCCAGACACAGTGAATTCCAACACAGCCTGCGTTACATAGTGAGACACTGTCTCAAAGGGAAGTGTTTTATGTTAAGTCTCAAACCCTGGGACATGCCTATCAAAATAGACCTGACTCTCAGGTTCTCCCAGCATCCTTCAGTCCCTACCTGTTATTGTTACACTGAGATGCCTGGCATACCCTGCCCTCTAACCCTGAACTCTGAGCCCAGATGCTCTTCTCTATACAATGCAGCCATTTTGGTTTCCTGCCCTACCCCACCTTTTTTACCTTTTGCTCTCTTGGCTGTTGCACCTGGTTCCCCTCCCTCCTCTCCCTTCCCCTCTTCCCTCATTGCTCTGGGGCATGTCCATTCTGGACAGTCCTAGCTGTCTCTGCCTCTGGCTATGCTCTCCCTTTTATCTCAATAAACCCTCTCCTCCAGCATACCTAGGAGCAGCCAGACCCTTTCCTTTTTATTTTTATTCCTTTTTTCATTCATCTTGGTGACATGCACACGAAATTGGGCAGCCAGTCTTCAAAGCAGTTTTCAGGATGGTCCTAGAAACACGTCAGAGCTGCCTTCTCACTGCCAGACTCCCCAGCCAGGCCACACTACTGCCAGTGATTCCTAATGGGGATTTACTGAAACCATGAAGCTTCTGGAAGCTCAGAACCTCCGGCTTCCCAGCTTCTCCACTGCCTGAGGGCTGATTGTGGTGTTCTAGCCTTTCTTCCGGCATTGGTTATTTCCTGGTATTGGTGCCTCCAGCTCAAGTGAAGGCAGAGGGGAGGGAAGTAGAGGGTTGTCTCCCTGCCGCTGTGACTCTGGGGCGACTGTTTGGGAAGACACTGAAGATGGTATCTGTGCTGCCAGGGTCCCCCAGACTCTGAGGAAACCCCAGATGGAGCTCATGGGGTCTGAGAGCTTCTGACGTTTCATAGACATTTTTATGTGTATGTCAGAATGTTTTTTCTAGGGTCATAGGCTCTTACCTTAGGTCCTGTACTGGCTGGCTTTTTGTCAACTTGACACAAGCCAGTGTTGTCAGAGAGAAAGGAGCCTCAGGTGAGGAAATGCCTCCCTGAGATCCAGCTGTAAGGCATTTTCTCAATTAGTGATCAAGGGGGAAGGGCCCAGCCCATTGTGAGGAGTACCATCTCTGGGCTGGAGGTCCTGAGTTCTATAAGAAAGCGGGCTGAGCAAGCCATGGGAATGGAGTCAGTTAGCAGCACCCCTCCATGGCCTGTGCATCAGCTCCTGCCTCCAGGTTTCTCTCCTGTTTTGAGTTCCTGTCCTGACTTCCTTCTATAATGAGCAGCATTGTGGAAATGTGAGCCAAATCAACCTTTTCTTCTCCAACTTGCTTTTCTGGGGAGGACAGAGTCATTGCATTTTGTCTCAGCAATAGAAACCCTAGCTAAGACGGAGGCTAAGAGCCACCGGCCCTCCTTGGAGATACGGGCCCTCCTTGGAGATACGCATTTGGGGTTTTTCTTTGTCTCATGCTTCTTCCTGGAAGAATCCAGGGCTGTGAGTGACACTGTGTCCTACAGGAGTACCACTTGCTTCATGTGTGTCGTGGTTGTGAACTGACTGAGGAAATCCAAGAGTATGGAGAACATCGCAAAAATGAAACTTGAGCCAAGAGCTAGGAAGAAGGAAATGGTCTAACTTCAAACACCCCAGGAAGAACCATGGGGCACACCCAGCGTCTTAGCACCAAGCAGGTTGAAGGATGAAGGTTTGGAGTTCGAGGCTAGCCTAACTATGTAGCAAGACCCTATATCACAAAATAAAAAACAAAACAAAACATTGCAGACATCCTTTGGAAACTGGAGAAATGAGAAGGCTGCTCAGATGTTCTCTATGATGCACCCTGGCCCTGGTGTCTTCCTGCATCCCCTCCTGGGGGCTAGTGATGCTGGAGCTTTCTAGAAGACTCCTGCTAGCCCCTCAAGTACTAACTACGAATCAGACTCTCTATGCAAGTGGATCTTACATATGAGATCCCACCCAGTGAGCTTACCCACCCCACCCAAACAGATAAGAGCATTTTGTCCTAATTTTACAAAGGAAATATTAGACAGTGTAGGTGACTTCTCTAGTGTTCCACAGATCAAGACAGAACATAGATTTGAACCCAGTCATCTCACTCCTAAGCACACTTTCCAAATTACTTGGCTTTCCTTTAAAAAACAAATTGTAGGGGGCTGGTGAGATGGCTCAGCGGGGAAGAGCACCGACTGCTCTTCCGAAGGTCATGAGTTCAAATCCCAGCAACCACATGGTGGCTCACAACCACCCATAATGAGATCTGACACCCTCTTCTGGTGCATCTGAAGACAGCTACAGTGTACTTACATATAATAAATAAATAAATCTTAAAAAAAAAAACAAATTGCAAGAAAATTAAGTAAAGCTAATTTAATTATAGAATCTTCTACATAGGAAACTCATTTTCATTGGAAGAACACAGGCTGCTGGGTCGTGATGCCTTACAATCATTGTTGTAACACACACACACACACATGCACACACATACGCATGCACGCATGCACTCACTCTTAGACAAGCTGTCTTGTTTTGTTTTGTTTTGTTTTCGAGACAGGGTTTCTCTGTGTAGCCTTGGCTGTCCTGGAACTCACTCTGTAGACCAGGCTGGCCTCAAACTCAGAAATCCACCTGCCTCTGCCTCTGCCTCCCAAGTGCTGGGCTTAAAGGCGTGCGCCACCACTGCCCAGCTAGACAGGCTGTCTTATCTCTGACTAGCCTCCAACTTTTCCAGCATGCAGCTACAGCATCCTTACTCTGTGCTGTGCTGGTGCATGCTAAGTAAGTTCTCTACCAGCTGAATTACATCTTCCACCTTTTCAAGCTGCCTCCTAGAAGCACGATTGTTATTGAGTGAAGAGCAGGAACTTAGAGTCTGACCACACTGCCTGTATTAGTCAAGGTTCTCTGTAGGAAAAGAACTAATAGAATGAATATATGTTACAAAAGGGATTTATTAGAATGGTTGACATAGTATGGGCTAGGGAATCTAACAATGGCTGCCTGCATACAGGAGAAGCCAGGCTACAGAAGTGGCCACAGGCTGGATGCTGTGAGAACCAAAGTTATGTTTTAAGTTTTAATTACTGTGCCTAAACGCCCTGCCCAAGGACTTCCTGAGATGCTAGAGGCTATTGTTTACAGGAGAAAGGAAGCCACAAGTTTTTTGTTTTTGTTTTTGTTTTTTTTTTTTTAAAGATTTATTTATTTATTTTATGTATATCAGCATCTTGTGTTCAGACTCACCAGAAGAGGACGCCAGATCTCATCGCAGATGGTTGTGAGCCACCATGTGGTTGCTGGGCGTTGAACTCAGGACTTCTGGAGGAACAGTCAGTGCTCTTAATGGCTGAGCCATCTCTCCAGCCCGAAGCGACAAGTTTTTACTCCCCTAAATAAGTTTGTTTGCCGCGACTGTGCTATGCCTGGTTAGGTGTAGGCAGGAGGCATGTAGGTAGAACATACATCAGAATGTACACTTGGTGCCTGACTGGATGTCAGGAGGAGGAACACAGGTCGGAAGTTCATCAGGATATTTGCTTTGCCCTGTTTGGCCCTTTTAAGACTCTGAAAAATGTCACTTGTCTTCATTTCCTAGGAATATTCCTTGGACTTTTCCTGGCCAGAGTTTATCATCCTGATCAGTATTTAATTAAAGTTTGTTTAAATTGGGCTCAAAAATTGTGGAACTGGTCTTTCTCTTGGGCATCTCAAATTTAACAATGCCTCAGCCACTCCAATGTGGTGCTGAAGGCCTGGAGAATTCCTGGAGAGCCACTGGTCTTCAGTTCACTTTGGAAGGCCAAAGAAGCTGGATTTCATTGTCAGTGAAGGGTGGTGGCAGCAGTGGCAGCAGTGGCAGCAGCAGAGTAGACGTAGTCACCAGCAAGAAGAACAGCCAGCAGGCAAAAATTACATTCTTTCCCCCTCAAACAACATTATGTCTGGGCTGCCACAAGAAGGTACTTGTCTTAGTTAGGGTTTTACTGCTGTGAAGAGATACCATGACCAAGGCAACTCTCTCTCTCTCTTTTTTTTTTTTTTTTTTTTTTTTTTTTTTTTTTTTATTTTGAGACAGGGTTTCTCTGTATATCCTTGGCTGTCCTGAAACTCACTCTGTAGACCAGGCTGGCCTCAAACTCAGAAATCCGCCTGCCTCTGCCTCCCAAGTGCTGGGATTAAAGGCATGCGCCACCACCACCCGGCCCAAGGCAACTCTTAAAAGGAGAATATTTAATTGGGTCTGGCTTACAGGTTCAGAGGTTTGGTCCATGATCATTAAGGAGGAACATGGCAACATCCAGGCAGGTATGGTACAGGAGGAGCAGAGAGTTCTACATCTTCATCTGGAGGCTGCTAGTAGAATACTGGCTTCCAGGCAGCTAGGAAGAGGGTTTTAAAGCCCACACCCACAGTGACACACCTACTCCAACAGGGCCACACCTCCAAATAGTACCACTCCCTGGGCCAAGCATATATAAACCATCACATTCCACTTCCTGGCCCCCATAGGCTTGTTCAGAAACATGAATCTATAGGGCTATACCTAAACATAGCATAATAAGAAAGTACATTTAGTTCAACTTCCAAAGCCTCCATAGTTTATAATAGTTTCAACAATGTTAAAAGTTCAAAGTCTCTTTTGAGATTCATCCAATCACTTAACTGTAATCCCCAAAGCAAGGCAGGAAACCAGCTGGCCAAACTCCAAACTCTGCATCTCCATGGCTGATGTCAAAGCAGTCTTCAAATCGTCAACTCCTTTTTCATCTTTGTTGACCGCAACAAACTTCTTTCTCCTGGGCTGGTTCCACTCCCTGTTAGCAGTATTCCTCAGCAGGTATCCTATGGCTCTGGTATCTGGAACTTCAATGTTACAGTTTCTTGTTTCAATGTCTGGGATCCACACATGATCTTCTGGGCTCCTCCAAAGGCCTGGTGTCACTTCTCCAGCTCTGCCCCTGTAGCACTCTAATCTCAGGTTGATCCACTCCACTGCCACTGCCGTTCTTGGTGATCATTCCATGGTACTGGCATCTCCAATACACTGAGGTCTTCCGCTACAACTAGACTTCACCAATAGCCTCTCATAGACTCTATTTATGGTGCCATGCCTCAAATCCTTTGCATGACCCCTTCAGTCCTGGGCCCTCAACTGTAACTGAGGCTGCCCCTTCACCCATGGCCTTCCATGGCCTCTCACTGTGCCAAGCCTCAGCTCCTCTCCATGAACCCTTCATGCCTTCAAAACCAGTACCACCTGGGTCACTCTTACACATTACCAAGTGCAGCTGCAGCACGAGGTACAACCTTGGCTATCTCTGCAACACAGCTTCTTTTGTGCTCTCAGAAAACACTTCCCAGAAGATTTCACATCAGGGATGCTGGTCTCTTCTTACTCACTGCTAATTTCTTAGCTCCAGCTAGCCAGCATCAATTGTCCCAGTAGTCCCTTCTATTTTTCACTCTAAAGCTAGAGCCACATGGTTGAAGCTGCTGAGTTCTGCTGCTTGCAGGAGCTGGAACCTGGCCCCCTGTTCAATTACATTATTATAGCTTTCTGTTTTTCAACTCCTTCACTGCCTAAGCTTGGTTGTCCTGGAACTTGCTCTGTAGACTGACTTTAACCTCAGAGATCTGCACGCCTGTCTCCTAAGCACTGGGATTAAAGATGTAATCCACCAAGCCTGGATTTAAGTTTTTCTTCACCTAGAGTTTGCTCTGTTCTAGGATGGCCTTGAACTCAGAGATCTGCTTGTTTTTGCCTTCTGGGATTAAAGGCTTGGTCTGCCAAGCCTGGACTTAAACTTTGCTGGATGGGATCTTGCCCCAAGGTCACCACTCCCTTAATTCAATTTAATATCCTTCAATACAAGATTCAGCTCCATTGCATTTCCTGGTAGGTACCCCTTTACTCGATCCGTATATTTTATATTTTTTCTTTCTAATCTTGCTATGCTTATTCAAAACACTCTTCATGAGACTTACCCATAGAACAAAACTTATAATGGGCATTTCTGAGACTTTGTCAGTGCAATTAACCCGAGTCTCTTCACCTTAGCCTCAGGCTGACTCTTCAGACAAGGGCAAAACACAGACATGTTCTTCACCAAAATACTACAAAAACAGTCTCTAGGCCACATTCTGAGATTCTTCTCCACTGAAAGCTCTTAAGCCAAGTCCGCACAGTTCAAGTCACTCACAGCAACAAAGTCTTTTATATTCCTAATTAGGATGGCTCTTTAAGCCCCACTTAAAGCATTCCACTGCTTTCCAAATCCAAAGTCTCCAAATCCACATTCTTCCAAACAAAAGCATGGTCAAGCCTATCACAGCAATACCCCAGTCGCTGGTACCAACTTCTGTCTTAGTTAGGGTTTTACTGCTGTGAACAGATACCATGACCAAGGCAACTCTTATAAGGACAACATTTAATTGAGACTAGCTTGCAGGTTCAGAGGTTCAGTCCGTTATCATCAAGACAGGAACATGGCAGCATCCAGGCAGGCATGGTACAGGAAGAGCAGAGAGTTCTACATCTTCATCTGAAGGCTGCTAGCAGAATACTGGCTTCCAGGCAGCTAGGAAGAGGGTCTTAAAGCCCACACCCACAGTGACACACCTACTCCAACAAGGTCACACCTCAAATAGTGCCATTCCCTGGACAAACCATCTCAGTGCTGCTCAGCTAACCCTTTGGGAAAATATCTTTATAGATCAGATCCAGTCAACTAGGACTGCTGAGGCCTTCCTGAGGATTGAGAGTTCTTAAATAATCCAGAAGGGAAGGAAATTGCTGCATTCTTAGCCATCCAGGGACTCTTGGAGAAAGGACAGAGAGGCATCCTAAAGTGTTACTATTATGCTGTGTGGAGTAAATTCACTTCTCTGTGGCCTGGGTGAGACTTGAAGGGATTCAGAGATGTGCTGGCCTTGTCTGGAAGAGAGAACCAGACAGAACCCAGGGTGGTGCCAGAAGGTCCACCATCTTCCCCTCAGTGTTTTACATGTATTTGTCTTCTGAGGGCCAGAACCTGGGAGTGGCGGTAAACAGGCACTGCTGGGCAGGGATAATGTGAGGGCTAAAGTTTATTATAAGTTTAGGGGGTTATCATGGATAAAGTTAAATTTAAATTGCTGTGCCTCTAACCTGTAAGCCCTACTTGCTCCAGGACTGATAACTTTCTAAAATGCTGTTGTTCGTGTAAGCGTGTAAGATAACAAGCTTCGTGCATTCACTTCTGTAAACAAGTTTGGTTGTCCCAGCTGCACAGGCTGTGCTTGATTACAGGTAGGTGGGAGGTATGTAAACAGGAAGTACATCAGGGCGTAGGCTGCCTTTATTAGCTTCTGCCTAATGTAATTTGATGCCATCCTCTGGGAATGGGGGTTGAGGGGGTATGTGAACCTGGCTGGCGTCCATCGTTTTGGCCAATATTTTAAAAAGCTGCCTCAAACATGGCTCGAAAACTGTGGTAGTGACCTTATTGTCACCCCATGGGGATTAACAATAGCTCACTCAGGATTTGAAGGGACTGGTGAGAGACTGTAGACTGGACAAATGGCAGCCTAGGAAAGCTGAGAAAGGTTCACCTGCAAGATGAACAGGCTCTGCAGGACACCTAGAACTTCATCCCCAGCCCTCTCGGCATGACCCTAGGGTGACAGCCTCAGGACAGATAGGTCCTTTCAGATGATACTCATCTGAAGACCAACATCTAGCTGGCCATGGTGGTAACACACACCTGCTGTCTTAGTCAGGGTTTCTATTCCTGCACAAACATCATGACCAAGAAGC
>JADRCD010222777.1:0-10403 GCA_019843815.1 Montemys delectorum
TGTGTTATATCATGGGTTTTCTGTACTTTTTAGTAACATCCACTTATAGCTGAGTGAATACCATGCATGACTTTTTGCTTCTGCATTACCTTGCTCAGGACAATATTTTCTAGTCCATCCATTTGCCTACAAAATTCATGATGACTTTATTTTTAATAGCTGAGTAGTATATTCCATTGTGTAAATGAATCACATTTTCTGTATCCATTCATCTGTTGTGGGCCATTTGAATAGTTTCCAGCTCTGGGTATTACAAATAAGGCTGTTATGAATATATTGGAGTACATGTCCTTTTGGTATGGTAGAGCAGCTTTTGGATATATTATTAGGAGCTGTATACCTGAGTCTTCAGGTAGAACAGTTTTCCATTTTCTAAGGAACCACTAGATCAAATAGATGTCCAGAGTGGTTGTACCATTTTGCAATTCTACCACCAACTAAGTGTTCCTCTTTCTCCACATCCTTGCCAGCATGTACTGTCATTTGAGATTTTGAATTTAGCCATTCTGATTTTTGTATGGTGGTGTCTTAGAGTCATTTTGATTTGCTTTTCCTTGATGACTATGGATGCTGAAAATTTCTTCAAGTGCGTCTCAGCCATTCAAATTTACTCTGTTGAGAATTCTCCATTTAGATAACCCATTTTTAATTGGGTTATTTGGTTTTTGTAAGTCTAGCTTCTTGAATTCTTTATATACTTTAGATATGAGCCACCTATTAGACATAGGGTTAGTGCATATCTTTTCCAAATCAGCAGGTTGTCATTTTTTCCTATTGATAGTGTCCTTTGCCTTATAAAAGCTTTACCATTTCAAGAAGTCCCATTTCACAATATTGATCTTAGAGTCTGAGCCACTGGTATTTTCTTGAGGACATTTTCTTCTGTGTCAATGCATTCAAAGCTCTTTGAAACTTTCTCTTCTATTAGATAGAGTGTATCTGGTTTTATGTTGTAGTCGTTGATCCACTTGGATTGAGCTTTGTGCAAGTGTGAGAAATGTGGAGTAATTTACATCCTTCTACATGCAGACCACCAGTGAGCCCACCACCATTTGTTGAAGACGTATTTCCTATGTATGTTTTTGCATTCTTTGTCAAAAATCAAGTGTCCATAATTGTGTTGGTTTACTTCTGCATCATTTATTCTATTCCACTGATCAGTCTGTCTGTATCTGTACCAATACCACATTGTTTTAATAAATATTGCTTTGTAGAACAGCTTGAGGTCAGGGAGTTTCATTCCTCCAGAAGTTCTTTCATTGCTGAGAATTATTTTGGCTACTGTTTTGGGTGTTTCTTTCTTCCCTATGAGGTTTAGAATTACTCATGAGATGCCTGTGGTTGGGAGCCTTTTAATAACTGCTTCTATTTTCTTAGGGACAATTTAAATGGTTTGTCTGATCCTGATTTAGCTTTGGTACTTGGTATCTGTGTAGAAATCATCCATTTCATCTAGATTTTTCAGTTTTGTTGAATGATTATAGGCTATTGAAGTACAATCTGATGATTTTTTTGAATTTCCTTAGTTTCTTTTAAATATCTCCATTTTCACTTCTGGTTTTGTTAATTTGGATACTTACTGTCTTTGTGACCTTTAGTTAGTTTGGCTAAGGGTTTATCTATCTTTATGATTTTCTCAAAGAACCAGCTGTTGGTTTTCTTGAATCTTTTCGCTGTTCTCTTTGTTTCTAATTGGTTGATTTCAGTTCTGAGTATGACTATTTCCTGGCATATATTCCTTCTGCATTTGTTTGGTTCTTTTTTCTTCCAGAAAGTTTTCAAACTTTTTCTTATTTCTTTCTGACTATGTTAACGTTGAGTAGAGTACTGTTTAGTTTCCATGCTTATGTTGGCATTCTATTGTTTTTTCTTGTTATTGAATTATTGCCTTAGCCTGTACTTATCTAATAGAATGCATGGGATTATTTCAAATGTCTTATGTTCCTTGAGGTTTGTTTTATGTCTGATTATATTGTCAATTTTGATAGAAAGTTCCATGAGCTAAGAAGAAGGTGTATTTTTGTTTTATTTTGTTTTGTTTTGTCTTGTTTTGTCTTGTTTTGTTTTGGGGTAAAATGTTCTCTTGATATCTGTTGAATCTATGTGATTCATAACTTTGTTAGTTTCTTTATGCCTCTGTTTAGTCTGGTTCATTTACATATCCATTGCTTAGAGTGTTGTATTGAATTCCTCCACTATTATTGTGTGAAGTTCAATGTGTAGTTTATGCTTTAGTAAGGTTTCTTTTAGTAATGTGCTGACCCTCGGATTTCAGGCATATAGGTTCAACATTGAGACTTCATCTTAGTGGATTTTTCCTTTGATAAGTATGATGTCTCCTTCCCCACTTCTTTTTTATTTTTGGTTGAAAGTCGATTTCATTGAATATTTTAATAGGTACTCTGGCATCTTTCTTGGAACCATTTGCTGGGAAAGCTTTTATCTAGCTCTTTATGCTCAGGTAGTGGCTGCCTTTGTTGTTGAGGTATGTTTCTTGTATGTATCAAAATGATGGATCCTGTTCATGTATCCAGTCTGTTAGCGTGAGTCTTTTTATTGAAAAATTGTATCCTTTGATATTGATAGATATTAAAGACCAATAATTGCTGGTTCCTCTATTTTTGTTGATGGAGGTCATATTATGTGTATGTGATTCTATTCTTTTGGGTTATGAGATGATTAATTTATTTTGTACCTTTAGGTTTAGTATCCTCTTTGTGTTGGGTTTTTCATTCTAGTATTTTCTGTTGGACTGTACTAATAGAAATTAATTACTTAAATTTGGTTTTGTTATGGAATACCTTGATTTCATACCTTAAGAATTTTGTGGATATTGTAGCCTAGGCTAGCATAGCACTCAGGAACTGAATGATATCTGTCCAGTATATTGTAATTTTAGCATTTCTCTTGAGAAATCTGGTGTAATATTGATAGGGCTGCCTTTGTATGTTACTTAGCCTTTTTTCCTACAGATTTTAATATTCTATCCTTTTTCTGTACATTTACTGTTTTGAGTATTATGTGGTGGAAGGATTTTCTTTTCAGGTTCAGAATACTTGGTGTTCTGTAGGTTTCTTGAAAATTTCCAGCCATTATTTTCTTTAGGTTAAGGAAGTTAATTTTTATGATTTTGTTGAAGATGTTTTCTGGCTCTTTGAACTTGGAATTTGCACCCTTTTGTATTTCCATTATTCTTATGTTTTGCCTTTTCATTGTACACAAAACTTCTTGGATGTTTTTGATAGGGAATATTCACATTGTGTAACTTCTTTGACTACTGTGCTAATATATATTTAATATATTCTATGCATGAAATTCTTTCTTCCATCTCTTGTATTTTGTTGTTGATAATTACATCTGTTCTTTCCTTCCCATCTGCAGGGTTTCCTCCATTTATGATGTTTTCTTCACTCCAGATTTTATTCTCATCCTGGTCCACCTTCCGACTATTCCACATCCTCCTCACCCTCCTATCAACACAAGGATATCCCCACCCCTAATCCCATCAGACCTCTAAACTCACTGGGCCTTCAGTCTCTTGAGGGTAAGTTGTGTGTTATCTGACTAAACCTACACCTGCAACTCTCTGTTGTATATGTGTTGAGTGGGCCTCATTTCAGCTGTTGTATGCTGCCTGGTTTGTGATCCAGTGTCTGAGATATCTAGGTGGTCCAGGATATTTGAGACTGCTGGTCCTCCTACAGGGTCAACCTCCTCCTGAGCTTCTTCCAGCTTTTACCTAATTCAATCACAGTGGTCAGCAGCTTCTGTCCATTGGCTGGGTGCAAATATCTGCACCTGACTCTTTCAGCTGCTTGTTGGGTCTTCTGGTGGGCAGTAATGATAGGTCCCCTTTTTTTTGTTAGTGCTCCATAGCCTCAGTAATAGTGTCAGGTCTTGGGTCCTCCCATTGAGATGGATCCCACACTGGGCCTGTCACTGAACCTTTTTTCCTCAGACTCTTATCTATTTCCATCCCTGCAGTTCTTTCAGACAGGAACAATTTTTTTTTTCAGACAGGAAAAATTATGGGTCAGAATTTTGACTGTGGGATGGCAACTCTATCCCTCGCTTGATGCCCTGTCTTTCTGTTGGAGGTGAGCTCTACAAGTATCCTCTCTCCACTATAGGGCATTTCATTAAAAGTCCTTCTCTTTGAGTCCAGAGGGTCTCTCACCTCCCAGGTCTCTGGTATATTCTGGAGGGTCTCTCAACATCCTACCTCCTGAGGTTGCCTGTTTCCATTCTTTCTGCTGGCCTTCAGGCTTCAGTCCTTTTCCACAATCCAATACCAGATCATGTTCTTCACTTCCCCACAACTCTATTACCTTTCCCTCTGAAATGACTCCTTCCCCCTTTGTGACTGCTTTCTTCTCTATCCCAAGAGGGTCTGAAGTGTCCTCCTTTGGACCCTTAGCTTGCTGATCTTTTTGTGTTTCATGGACTGTGTCTTGGGTATTCTATACTTTTTTTTTCAGCTAATATCCACTTATTAGTGAGTGTATACGATGCAAGTCCTTTTGGGTCTGAGTTACCTCACTCAGGATGATATTTTCTAGTTCCATCCATTTGCCTGCAAAACTCAGTATGTCCTTGTTCTTAATAGCCGATTATTATTCCATTGTGTAAATAAATCATATTTTCTCTATCCATTCTTCAGCAGTAGAACATCTGGGTTGTTTACAGCTTCTGGCTATCACAAACAAGGCTGCTATGAACATAGTGGAACACCTTCCCCAGTGGCATGTTTGGGCATCTTTTGGGTATATTCCCAAGAGTATTATTGCTGGGTCTTCAGGTAGATCTATTTCCAATTTTCTGAGGAACCTCCAGTTTGACTTACAAAGTGGTTTTACCAGATTGCAAACCCATGAGCAATGGTAAAGTGTTCCTCTTTTACAACATCCTAGCTAAATATGTGTTGTCATCTAAGGTTTTGACCTTAGCCATTCTGATTGATCTAATTTGGAATCTCAAGGTTGTTTTGATTTGTATTTCTCTGCTTATTAAGGACTTTGAACATTTTTTAAAGGTGTATCTCAGCCATTCAAGATTCCTCTCTTGTGAATTCTTGGTTTAGTTCTATACCCCAATTTTGATTGCATTGTTCAGTGTTTTGGTGGATAGATTCTTTAATTCTTTATATATTTTGAATATTAACCCTCTATCAGATGTGGAATAAGTAAAGATTTTTTTCCCAATCCGTAGGTTGCTGATTAGTTTTATTGACTATGCCCTTTGCCTTACAGAAGCTTTCCAGTTTCATGAGGCCGATTTATCAATTCTTAATTGCAGAGCATGAGCCACTGGAGTTCAGTTTAGGATATTTTCCCCTGTGCCAATGAGTTCCAGGTTCTTTCTCAATTTCTCTTCTATTAGATTCAGTGTATCAGGTTTTATGTTGAGGTCCTTGATCTATTTGGACTTGAGCTTTGTGCAAGTTGACAAATATAGGTCTATTTTTATTTTTCTATATACAGGCAGCCAGTTATACCAGCACCATTTATTATTGAAGGTGCTTTCTTTTGTCCATTTTTTATTTTTGGCTTCTTTTCCAAGTGACCATAAGTGTGTGGTTTTGCTTCTGGGTCTTCAAGTCTATGGTATTGATCAATTTGTCTGTCTCTGTACCAATACCATGCAGTTTTTACCACTATTGTTCAGTAGTAGAGCTTGAGGTCAGGTATGGTGATTCCTCCAGCCATTCTTTTATTGTTAAGAATTGTTTTCAGTATTATTGAGGTTTTTTTTTTTTTTTTTTTTTTTGCCTTTCCAAATGAATTTGAGAATTGCTTTTTCTGTGTCTTTGAAGAATTGTGCTGGAATTTTGATGGGGATTGCATTGAATCTGTAGATTGACATTGGTAGGATGGTTGTTTTTATATGTTAATTCTATGAATCTGTGAGCATGGGAGATCTCTCCATTTTCTGAGATCTTTGATTTCTTTCTTGAGAGACTTCAAGGTATTTTGATACAGATTTTTGATTTGTTGGTTAGATTTACCCCAAGATACTTTATTTTATTTGTGGTTATTGTGAAGGGAGTTATTTCCCCAATTTCTTTCTCATCCTGCTTCTCATTTGTGTAAAGAAAGGCTACTAATTTATTTGAGTTAATTATGTATCTGGCCACTTTGCTGAAGTTGCTTATCAGCTGGAGAAATTCTCTGGTAGAATTTTTGAGATCACTTATATATACTATCCTATCAGCTGCATATAGTGATAACTTTATTTCCTCTTTGCCATTTTAAATCCCATTGATGTTTTTTTTTTTTTCCTTTTTTTTTTTTTTTTTGGTTTATTTCACTGTTCTAACTAGCACATCGAGTACTATATTGAATAAATAGAGAGAGAGTGGGCATCTTTGTCTTGTCCTGATTTTAGTGGGATTTCTTCAATTATCTCTCCATTTAATTTGCTATTGGCTGTTGGTTTGTAGTAGGTTGCTTTTATTATGTTTAGGTATGGGCCTTGAATTCCTGATCTCTCCAATATTTTTTACATGGATGTGTGTTGTATTATATCAAATGCTTTTTCTGCATCTAAGGAAATGATCATGTGGTTTCTTTCTTTGAGTTTGTCTATATAGTAGATTTCCTTAAGGGATTTTCATGTGTTGAACTTACCTTGCATCTCTGGGATGAATCCTAGTTGATCATGGTGAATGATGGTTTTGATGTGTTCTTAGATTTGGTGTGAAAGAACTATATTGAGTATATTTGCATTGATATTCATAAGCAAAATCAATCTGAAGTTTTGGTTGGGTCCTTGTGTGGTTTAGGTATCAGAATAATTGTAACTTCACAGAATGAATTAGGTAGAGTTTCTTCTGTTTCTATTTTATGGAATAGTTTGAGGAATATAGGTATTATGTCTTATTTGAACACCTGGTAGAATTCTGCACTAAATTCTTCTTTCCCTGGAAGGGATTTTTTTTTTTTTTATTTTGAAGTTTTTAATGACTTCTTCTATTTCTTTAGATACCTACACCTCTTCCAGAAAACCCGTTTATATTTGGCTGCAAGCAGCTACACTTATGTTCTCGTGCTTGTCTTTTACCATTTGTTTATCTTCTTGACTGACTTGAATGTCTCTGACTGGAGCAGAGCCCCTGCAGGTAGAGTGGTATGATCTGGATAATAGCAGGCCTCCTATTAGGTAGAGAGTGCTGTCTCTAGTTAAAACAGTACTCCTGTGTTTCTTGTTCAAACAGAACACCTGTATTCCTGTGTCCCAGGTTATGACAGACTTCCAAGGAGACAGGCAAGCATTGTGATCTGGTTTCAAGATTCTGGTGGAGATGCATACTGGTAGTTTGTTGGGGGTCAGGCAATATCGATAGATCCCATGTCTACTGGGTTCTGTCAGGGTTCAAGATAGCTTACATATAGCAGTAGAGTTCTTGCATGTGTCCCTGGTCAGAACAGGCTTCCTGGAAAACAGGAAGTTGCTGGGGTCTTGGGGCAGGCATGCCAACCTTCCATGGGTTTAGGTAGAGGTGCAGACTTGAAGAAAGAAGGACTCAAATAGTAGGGCAGTTCCCACATTCAGTGTGCTCTCTGGGAGTCTCAACTGTTGTGAGTATTAGGGCTAGTGTCTCACCTCTGTCTCTGGTCTGGAAAGACCTCCTGAGAGATATGCAGACTCTAAGGTCTAGTGGCAGGCACACCTTTCTCCCATGAGTTCAGGTGGAGGTAGAGATTAGAAGAGATTTAGCCATGTCTTTTTCTAAGAATGTAAAATTCATTTCAAGTAATTAAAAATAAAACCAATGATATTACAGAATAGGTAATATAACCATTCACACAATCAGATGATCTCAATTCAATTCCCAGAGAGCAGGGTGGACATAGAATTCTCCCAAAGTAATTGTATTGTAATATTCAGAAGTAGCCCACATATGCTGATGCTCGCATAGCACACATATACTGTACACGCATGTACATGTATATACACACAAATAATATTTATAATTAATAAATGATAATGCTAATTATTAAATAATTAAAGTTACAGATATTAATAATTGATCAATTTTTAATTTACTTGAAAAATACATCATACACATTTCTAAAATCTATTAATATATAACTTTGCTTTTTATAATTTCTATAATTTTAATATTATGCCCATGAACATTTTTAAATTAATTTTTCCATACAAAATACCTTTTTATTTTTCTAAATTCAAGGTAGAGATCAGTTTCTCTCAACTGTAAAATGAGAGCTCCTACAGAGAAAATGCAACACCGGAGTATATTTCTCTCTCTCGCTCATATATATATATATATATATATATATATATATATATATATCAGATGCCAGTACAGTACTTGTTTTATAAATCAGATGTCCTAGAGTCCTAGAAAGTCAGTCCTATCCTCATCCCAGTTACTATATTTACCGTAATGAATAAGTCAATAGAGTAATTCTAAAATGTTCATGCAACTACACATAGTAGTGGGTTTTGTTATTGTTGCAATTTTCTGGTTTTTTTCCTTGTATTGTTTTGATAATGAAAACCTTTTTCTTCTTGCATGTACCTTGCTTGCAAATAATAGAACTCCTTAATATATGAAGTTAAAAAGCTTTATGACACATCAATGTCTATAAGACAAAGTTGCTTCTCCCCTTGAAATTAGTCCTAAGATTCAAATCATTAAGTCATAGCATGAATGGGTTCTTTGAACATTTTTTTGTTCAAGGTGTCTGTCTATATTATGCATTTCACATCCAATAGCCGTTCAAATCAACCTTCTGGATTGCAGTGAATTTCCGACCCTGAGGCTAAGTCAGACAATGAGAAAACTTTTTTTTTTTTTTTTAATGATTAATCCACATGAGAAATCCAAGAAACTGAAGTTCATTGTTATATGTTAATTGAGTTTAAGAAAAAGGCCAAAAGAATCTCTTTGGTCTAGCTTCATAGCCAAATGCAGTTTCATTCTAGTTGTAACATACAGAGCACGAACACCTCCACAGAACAGCATTCATGTGGTTTCGCAAAGTGGATCCAAGCATGTGCATCTTTTACCAGCATCTTAGCTTTCAGTTTATTAGGAGAATTGCAGCTCACTCCGAACACTTATTTTTCATCCTTTTCAAAACTTTCACTAATTTTTTTATGTTCAGTTAACATCTATTTACTAATCTCAATTATTTATTTTTCTAATTGTTAACATAAGGTAATAATTTCTTAATTGTTTATATTTGCCTTTCCAAGGATAACCAAGTACCAAGCCTTTGCATTTACAATAAAAGCTCCAGAGGTACGGTGTTCGTTCTGTTCTAACATACAAAATTTCTCTCCTTAAACCTTCAACTACCAAGTATCAGATACTAAAGCACTGGAGCTTACTTGTCATCCAGACTAGCTGAAATAGTATAAGATGCAAGAAGAGACCTTGTCCCAAATAAACAAGTCAAGGTTAACCTCTGGCCATCAAGTGCATGCATATAAATACAGAAAGACCATACACATACACACACACACACACACACACACACACACACACACACACACACGCACACACACACATGCACACACTAATGTTCACTGGATACAAACCTCTATTAACTTACAAAAATATCTGCCAGGAGCCATAATAGGACAAGCTAATAAGTAGCAGGTGATCATCCTGAAATGCCTGCTTCAGATTATTATATAATCTGTGACAGGCACGCCCTCATTAAGCAAGGCTGTGAGGGACTAATTTTGGGAAAGATTCCTGCTATTAATATGCTTTTCCTGTTATTATTAAACATATATAACAATTACTAAGTAGTAGCAGACCCCTTTGGAGCAGATCTCTGCATATCCATGAAGATGTACTGTCTTGTAATAATGCTATATAGACAAATAGGTGACTTAAGTCTTAATGATAGTCCTAAAAGAATTCCTAAAATTATATCTGTGATTATGAAGCTCTTTTATAACAGGACTGCTATTAGGTCCTTTTCAGATAGTCAAAAGTGCAATGAGAACTCTGCCAGTCTCCCAAGTGTCAGCAGTTAATTGCTCTTAGATGGTAATCAGACTTTCTCCTATGCAGAGCACTTTCCAAGGGGTTGTAAAACAATTAACCGAGGTCATAAAAAAGGGACTAATGATTTACTATAGGTGCTAGGACAAAAAATGAAATATTGACTGAGCTTATCTATACAAAGTTTTACTTATGACTCTAAACTTTCAGTGAAACTATGGAGCTGAGACAGGTGATGAATGTTTAGCTAGATAATTACTCTTAATGGATATGCATGTAAACATTCGCTGTTGTAAACTTCTATTTCAATTTATGATTTGATTCTTGGTGTGAACTTGTGATGAACTTTGTAACATGTGATCATGTATTCTGAAAGATGTATAAGTACTGGAGACAAAGAGATGAAGAAGGAGTTAGAGAC
>JADRCD010222777.1:10803-30178 GCA_019843815.1 Montemys delectorum
AACTAGATGGAGTAGATTCTTTTACTTTTCTTAGAAATCTTTTCCCTTTCCCCACTTAGGATCTTTTTGGATTTTCCCCTTAGATAGCTTTCGTAGAAAACTTTATACAACTTAGTAATAAATTCTACAATCACTTCTCTAAGTGTCTTCTTTTCCTGCGACTTCCGACTAGCAGGTTGAAAGAGCTCAGCAGTTCCTGCTGAGATAGAACAAAGGCTATTTATGTAATCCTTTGTGGCTTGAGGAAGAGGTGCTAAATGCCAGAAACTGAAGTTTCTGGCCTCAGAGGATCATAGAAGGCAGGTCAGCTACAATAGCATAGAAACTTAGACTTAGATAAGTAAACTTTTATTATACAGCAACCCTAAATATCTCATAAGACAGAAATAGTAAGACTGAGTCTTACCCCCACCTACGCTCTTCTCTCTCTGCTGCCTCAAGAAAAACCAACAAGGTACAAGGAAGAAAAAACACCCAGTAGGGGCTGGATCCCGGCAAATATCTCTTAAAAATAACATGATAAGCCACAGATAGGTAGAAAAGAGTGGTGAATCATTACGGTGCAGCCTGTCATTCTGTTATTGTTGAGGCTTAATAAGTTAATTACAAATATCACAGAGCAGAGGCAGATTTAAATTTTGTGCAACATATCGTAGTCCAAACGTGTTAGGATTATCCTATTTGAACAGAGTTAAGAAATTTAAAGGAGTGTGCCATGATAGAAATACAGAGTTTTATTTATGCTCTTTTCAGGCTTGCTTAGATAGTATTTGGGTGTAGAGTCTTGTGATAAGTATGTTCCACAGATTCTCTGACTTTTAGACTGCCATTTTCATTGATGACTAAAAAGTTATTAACAGATACATTAAAAATTGTGTAGCATAGAGAGTGATTTTTAATGAGTAAAATTTCACAAGCTCAAATAGAAGCAGTGAGTGTTATTAGATAAAATGAACAATTGACAACAACATTAGTATATTCTTAACTGGAAATGGTATTATCCCAAATCTCAAGGGCAGAATAAGCCTCAATAAATGCCATGGCAATATATAATTTTGCCCTGGTTCCTTAGCTGCCTGAGGAGAAGATGAGTCAATGTGAAATGTTCTCTAAAGACTCCCATAGTGCATTGTGCATAATAGACTAAATATATGATGTTAAAGATTTTAATAACCAGAGATCAGTGCCCAGAAGGCTAGGCAGAAAGGAAAGGTGGTATAGATCCTGTCTTTAGGATATTCACATTGAAAATACAAAAAGAGAGACTCAAACTTACAGAGCAGAGATAATACTTTGGTAGACTATAATAAAGGAGCAATGATAAAAATACATTTTAAACCCCTACCTTGTGAATTATAGATAGTAATTCTGTGTGGTAAATGTCCTACATGATAGGCCTTCTGGTAATAGCTGAGGATGTTTGAGGCAAGAGAACAGCATGTGAAACTGAACACATGAAGCCTGGTTTAACTATCAAGGTCATAGCAGTCTTAAATACAAAGTGGATTTGATGTGTGTGCCTAACAATAAGTGTGACTATTAAAGCTGACACAGTTATCACATGTCATTTAATCACATATGTTTCAGAGGGGTAAAGAAATGATGATCAGTATTTATGATACACTGATCCAAAGAAAAATGTTTGAAATGAGCAAAAATGACAATTTACCCCCAAATGGCAGAGAGGACAGGAAAGTTATTTATTTTCTCTCTCTTTATAATTGAGGATTCTATAACACCAAATACAACAAGCACATCAGAACAGTAGGAATATTTTTCTAAAAAAACATGGGGCAGTCTTAAAGCAATTATGAGTCCAGAATTACAGTAAAAATAATAGAAGTGAATTATATTTGCTAGTGTAAATATGATAAGTGTCTATGGAAATTCCATCAATGTTGCAGGAAATATTGAAAAAGAACAGTAAGTCCCATGCTCCTCCCTGCTACTCTCAGCCATGGTGGTTTCACTGGTCAGTTTTTAGCTTATAGAGACTCTCTGACTCAGAGCTCCTGAAACGTCTCCACCCAGCTCTCTTAAGTTCCCACTGGAGGATTGCTACCACATCAACCTTGTGTTTAAAATCCCCCATGGCCTTTGTTGTGCACATCACACGAACCTACACTTTGCCACCATACTTTTCTCTCTGGAACCCAGACGAGCCACCATGTGAAGGAAAACACAACACAAACTTCATTCAGAAACAACAACTACTCAATCACTGGATGCAACAACTAAAATTCTAATGTTGTAAGCCTTATTCAGTCTAAATTCACCAGTGGCAAATCCTGACGGATCCACCATTAAAAGTGAGAGACACTAGTGATTACATCTTGCCCTCATGCTACCCATCTCTAAAAGGACCTAACTCTCTCCTCCTCCTTCTCTTCCTCCATCAAACTCAGTGACTGCCTCCTTTAATCATTACAGGATTGGTTCACAAGAAGTCACCTGAGTATGTGACTCACTCCTTGTCTTCAGCCCCTCGCAGGAGAGCTGAATAAGCATCAAAATACAAACAGCACCAGGCCCATCCACAACATATCAAGGTCAAGATAGTCTGGGAACATAGATATTAAGGAACTGTGATTTGATTTCCAATAGATTGGACTGAATTTAGCCTTCATTCTCAAGTCACATCATCTTGACGTATACATATATTTTTACAAAACTCAGTATTTTATCTGTCAAATGGTAGTGATCAAAATGATTTATGATTATTAACTTAAGTAAAATATTTGGAACATATAACATATATAGCCATTAGTAACAGAATTCAATTACGTGAGTGTGTTAGAGAGATTAATGACAAAATAATTTCTAATTGAATAAAATAAAATATCATGGTTTTAGTATGTTTGCTAAAAGCTCTGAGAAGCTCTAAGTATATATATATATATATATATATGTGTGTGTGTGTGTATATATATATATTAAAGTAATTTTATATGGATTCAAAGTGTGTGTCTGCATGTATAACCTTAAAAATGAAGAAGATGAGCTCATTCATTTGAGATGGAATTGCAAGAGGACTTTTATGGAAATAATTTAGATACAGCACCCATACAGTACTCAAAAAATTAAAGTGGCTGAGCAGTGGTGGCGCATGCCCTTAATCCCAGCACTTGGAGGCACAGGCAGGTGGATTTTTGAGTTCGAGGCCAGCCTGGTCTACAGAGTGATTTCCAGGACAGCCAGAGCTATACAGAGAAACCCTGTCTTGAGAAAAAAAAAATTAAAGTGAAGTAAAATATCTATAAAAGATGGACTACCATTTTTTTCTTAAACATTTGTTTACAGTTTCTAAGCCAATAGGTACTAACTCACACAAATGAACAAAGAGGCATTTTAAAAATTAAAAACATTACTAATTTTTACTACAACATATTTCCAGTAGATAAGTCTTGATCATCAGACCTAGTCATCTTGAGTATGCTATAGGCTAGTTTGATAAGCTATAGGAAAAATGAAGGGATATTCTAGCTTTCCATTCTGAACAGTAGATATCATATATATATATATATATATATATATATATATATATAATAGGAATAGGTTCTCAATAAAGCTTCTGTGAAATGGACAAAATAGTCTGATCTGTGTATTGAATATTCATAAATGTGTTCTTTAACAGTAAAAATCTCCCATATTAGCCCTAATTGTATTTCTAGAATATGTAAAAAAATAAAGCATGAAAATAAATATTAAAAGAATATCTCTTCTGACCATATTGAAAGTAACAACTATAAAAACCAGGAGAAAACCCAACATTTCTTGTGTAATGTATGTCAGAGATCAGTACTGAATAAAGCTTATCAAGCTAAATGATTATAACTTAGAAGAAATTTGAATAATAGTAGCTCTTTTCTTATTTAGAGATTGAAATAGCTAAATGTTTGTATTTACAAATATTCATTACAATGTATGTGTTTCCTTATTCTGAAGGGTTTGGAGTATAACAACAATTGAACCAAATATTCATGCACTTGTAGTATCTACATTGTGCTGGGAGAAACATTAAACCTTGAAATTAGTGAATAGTAAATCATACTGTTAGAAGCCTTATAAAAGATTTTTTGGAAATACCTAATCTTTCCTTTAAAATTTTCTTTTGGGATGTTTATGGATCCTTTAAAGGATGTTATTTACTTGTCTCTCATTTTACTTGGTGTTACTATCATGTACAAAATGAAGTTATTTGTAATTATTTATTGGGGTCAAAACATGGTAATTTTGGAGATATCATGAAATCATGACAAATATCCTTAGTTCTCAGAAAGAAAACTGTTTTATGAAAAACAGTATACTTTTTTGCTATATTCATAAAAGTTTTTGTTGATAGTAGTATCAAACCTGGGGAGTTGGACAGAGCTACATGCCTAACCATAGATTTTTGCTTAAACAAGTTCTCATTATGAGATTAGACTAGACTACATTGCTCCTTCTGTACCATGAAAGATTCTTATTTTCCCTAAGCTCATCTTAAAGAATGTACATGTTGTTAACAATTTAACCTCTTTTATAAATTTATAAACTCCAGTAAACACACTTAGATCTATCTCTCATGGATCAGATAGACTCCATCCAGATAGGTACACATGCCATTCAATAACCTAAGTTGCTGTCACCTATTCCAGAGGATTCCTCTCCTGTTCCCTGGTATTGGGACTCCCCTCACCACAACTACCAAGACATAAGGTGTTCCAATGTATTTTCAAGTGCACACCTAAGGAAACATTCTCCCAAACTTACTTAACTCTATTCTCTACCTCTACTATGTATGTATGAATGTGTATGTGTGTGTGTGTGTGTGTGTGTGTGTGTGTGTGTGTGTGTATGTTTCAACATTTTGTCAAGTCTAGGCATTTACTCAAAATCTACACCTGAGGACAGCTCCAGAGAAGCAACCCAAAGATGCTTCAATCTACTCTTACAGACACTTCTACTGGATCTGCTCCTTCCTATCCACAGATGGTTCCACAGAACCTGGACAGCAAGGAAACAGCCAGTGCTCCTAAGACTGGACCAACATTGCTATGTGCATCTTTTGAGGTTTCCTAGAGACATGTTGCCCCAAAGTCAGCAGGAAGTCGCTAAAGATCATGGCTAACCTATTCTTGTTTCACCATGTTTTGTCTATTTTTTCCTTTCCATCTTATGAGATCTGCTTCAATTTCTTTCTTCACAGACTTGAAGTTTTTTTCATACAGATTTTTAATTTGCATTGTTAGAATCACACCAAGATATTTCATATTATTTGTGACTGTTGTAAATGGTTTCATTTCCCTAGTTTCTCAATAGGCCCATTTTAACTTTGAGTAAAGGAAAGCTACTGATTTTGTTTGAGTTAATTTTCTATCCAGCCACTTTGCTGAAGTTCTTTATCAGCCGTAGAGTTCTCTCATGGATTTTTTTTTTTTTTTTTGGCTCACTTATGTGTGCTATCACATCATCTGCAAATTGTGTTATCTTGACTTCCTCCTTTCCAATTTGTATTTGATCTCCTTTTGTTGCCTAGTTGGTGCGGCTGGAAATCCAAGTACTATATTAAATAGATAGGTAGAGAGTGGGCAGCCTTGTCTTATCCCTGATTTTAGTGGGAATGCTTCACATTTTTCTCCATTTAGTTTGATGTTGGCTATTAGTTTGCTATATATTGATTTTAGTATATAGAATTTAGTATAAGTATGGACATTGAATTCCTAGCCTTTCCAAAAATTTTAGCATGAAAGCGTGTTTTATTTTATCAAAGGCTTCTTCCGCATCTAGTGTGATGATAATGTTTTCTTTCCTTTGAGTTTGTTTATATAGTGGACTATGTTGATGGATTTTCATATATTGAACCATCCCTGCATCCCTGGGATGAAGCCTACTTGATCATGGTGAATGATCATTCTGATGTGTTCTTGGACTTGGTTTTCAAGAATTCTGTTGAGTAATTTTGCATCAATATTCATGAGAGAAATCAGTCTAAAGTTCACTTTCTTTATTGGGTCCTTCTGTGGTTTAGGTTTTAGTGTAATTGTGGCTTCATAGAATGTATTAGTAACTTTTAATGACTGCTTCTATTTTCTTAAGGCTTATGGGACAGTTTAGATGGCTTATCTAATCCTGATTTAGATTTGATACTTGGTATCTGTCTAGAAAATTATCCATTTCATTTAGATTTTCTAGGTTTCTTGAACATAGTCTTCTGTAGTAGGATTTGATCATTTTTTTTTGTATTTCTTCACTTTCTGTTGTTATGTCTATCTTTTCATTTTTCTGACTTTGTTTAATTTGGATACTCTCTCTGTGCCCTCTAGTTAGTCTGACTTTTGTTGATTTTTGTATAGTTCTTTTTGTTTCTACTTGGTTGATTTTAGCCATGAATTTGATTATTTCCTACCCTCTACTCCTCTTGCATGTATTTGCATTTTTGTGTTCTAAAGCTTTCAGATGTTCTAGCAAGCTGGTAGTATATGCTCCCTCTGATTTCTTTATGGAAACACTCAGAGCTATGAGTTTTCCTCTTAGCCCTGATTGTGTCCTATAAGTTTGGGTATGTTGTGCCTTCATTTCTATTAAATTCTAAAAAGTTTTGATTTTTTTTTATTTCTTCCTTGATCAAGTAATCATTGAGTAGATAGTTGTTCAGCTTCCTTGTATATGTGGGCTTCCTATAACATTTTGTTGTTGTTGAAGACCAGTCTTAGCCTATGGTGATCTGATAGTATGCATGGGATTATTTCAATCTTCTTTTATCTATTGAGGATTGTTTTCTGTCTGATAATATGCTCAATTTTAGAGAAGGTATCATGAGGTACTGAGAAGAAGTTATATTCTTTTGTTTTAGGATGAAATGTTCTGCAGATATCTGTTAAATCCATTTGGTTCATAATTTTTGTTAGTTTTACTGTGTCTCTGTTTAGTTTCTGCCACCATGGTCTGTCTATTGGTGAGCTTTTGGTGTTGAAGTCTCCTACTGTTATTGTATTAGATTCAGTGTAGGCTTTGAGAATTTTTAAAAAGATTTATTTATTTATGTTTATGAATATGAGTAAACTGAAGCTGTACAGATGGTACAGATGCATCATGTGGTTTCTGGGAATTGAAGTCTGGACCTCTGCTCAATCCAGCCCCACTTGGTCTGGCCCTACTTGGTCTGTCCTGCTTGCTCTGGCCCAAAGATTTATTTATTATTATATATAAGTACACCGTAGCTGTCTTTAGACACACCAGAAGAGGGAGTCAGAGCTCACTGAGGATGGTCTTGACCCACCATGTGTTTGCTAATATTTGAATTCAGGGCCTTTGGACAAGCAGTCAGTGCTCTTTCCAGCCCAGCTTTGAGCTTCAGTAATGTTTCTTTTATGTATGTGGGTACCTTTGAATTTGGGGCATAGATTTTCAGAACTGAGAATTTCTCTTGGTGGATTTTTCCTTTGATGAGTATGTAGTGTCCTTCTTTATCTTTTTTGATAACTTTTGGTTGAAAGTATATTTTACTGGATACTAGAATTGCTACTCCACCTTGTTCCTGGGACTATATGCCTAGAAATTTTTTTTCCAGCTTTTTCCTTTGAGGTAATGTCTGTCACTGTGATGCTTCTTGTATGCAGCAAAATGCTGGGTCCTGATTATGTTACCAAACTGCTAGCCTATGTCTTTTTATTGTGGAATGCAGCAAAATTCTGGGTCCTGATTATGTAACCAGATGGCTAGCCTATATCTTTTTATTGGGGAATTGTGTCTATTGATGTTGAGATTCATTAAGGACCAATGATTATTACTTCCTGTTATTTTTCTTATTAGAGATGGAATTATGCTTGTGTGGGTCTCTTCCTTTGAGTTTGTTGTGAGAAGATTATCTTCTTGCTATTTCTAGGGTGTAGTTTCTCTCCTTGTGTTGGAGTTTTCCTTATATTATCTATCCTCTATAAGGCTGAATTGATGGAAACATATTGTTTAAATTTGATTTTGTCATGGAATATTTTGGTTTCTCCCTCTATGGTAATTGAGAGTTTTGTTGAATATAATAGCCATGGCTGGGCTGGCATTGTTGTTCTCTTTGAGTCTGTATGGCGTCTTCCCAAGATCTTCTGGCTTTTCTACTTTATGATGTGAAGTCTGGTGGAATTCTAATGGGACTCCCTTTATATATTACTTGACCTTTCTCCCTGACTGCCTTCAGTATTCTTTCTTCTTTCTGTGTTTTGTTGTTTTAATTATTATGTGATGGTATCTGGTCCTATTTGTTGGGTGTTCTATAGGGTTCTTGCATGCTTATGGGTATCTCTTTCTTTAAGGTAGGAGAGCTTTCTTTTATAATTTGGTTGAAATTATTAGCTGGTTCTTTGATTTGGGAATCTTCACTCTCTTCTACATTATTCTTAAGTTTGGTCATTTCATTGTATCCTGGATTTCTTGTATATTTTGTGTTAAGAGCTTTTTGTCTTTTGGGGTTTTTTTGTTTGTTTTTGTTTTTTTTGTTTTTGTTTTTGTTTTTTTGTCTGTTGAGTCAATGTTTTCTAGGGTATTTTCTATGCCTGAGACTCTTCTATATCTTGTACTCTGTTGGTCATGCTTACATTTGTGACTCCTGATCTCTTTCTTAGATTTTCAATCTCCAGGGTTCTCTCACTTTGTCTGTAATGTTTCTATATCCATTTTTTAGATCCTGGACACTTTTGTTCAATTCCTTTACTTGTTTGATTGTGTTTTCCTGTATTTCTTTAAGAGATTTGTTTCATCTTTAAGGGTTTCAACTTGTTTACCTGTATTCTCTTATGTTTCTTTAAGTGAGTTATTTATGTCATTAAATTCCCCTATCATGACATGGGATTTTAGATCTAAATCTTGCTTTTTAGGTATGTTAGGGTATCCAAGGCTTGGTGTAGTGGGAGAACTAGGTTCTGATGTTATCAAGTATCATTGGTTTCTGTTGCTTGTGTTCTTTTGCTTGCCTCTTTCCATCTGGTTGTCTGTAGTGCTAATTGCCCTTGCTATCTCTGACTGGAGCCTTCTCTCCTTTGGTCCTGGTTCTGTTAGAACTCCTTACAGTCCAGCTGTCTCTGTGATCCTGTGATCCACTGATCCTGAGAATCTGGGTTTGTCAGAGTTCCTGGGAGTCAAGCTGCCTCTGGGATTCTAAAATTATGGTGTGACCAAGCTCCTGAGATCCTGTTGTATCATAGCTCCTGAGATTTAAGCTTTCTCTGGGTTTTGCAGGAATGGATGGGGAGCCAGAGCCCCGAGTCTTCACCAGGCACAGGGGCAAGCTGTAAAGAATCTGTGACTCTGGCTGGGTGTGGGTTTGTGTTTCCCTGGTTACTTATGAGGGTCCCAGTTACACCAGGTATTGGGAAAGATTTTGTGGCCTCAACTGTGATCTTGAGTGTATCAGAGCTCCAGTGATCCTGGGTGTGTCCAATTTCCTGAGAGTCAAGCTTCTTCTGTAACTCTGTGATCCTATGATCCTGTGTGTGTGTCAGAGTACCTGTGATTCTGAGCATTTCAGAGCACCTGAGAGTAGGCCTTCCTCTTAATGTTGTGGGACTGGGTGTGGAGCCATCACCCCAGGTCAGCTCTGGGCATAGTTTCATACAGGAAAGAACTTGAACCTCTGGCTGGACAGGGTTTCCTGTGTCTCTGGATCCTGAGGGTCCCAGTTACTTCAGGTGTTGGGGCAGTTTTTGTGTCCTCACCTCTGATCCTGTGCAGTTCAGAGAACCTGGGAATCAGGCTCACTCTGGGTGTTGTAGGAATGAGTGCAGAGCCAGCACCCTAGGTCTTCTCTCAGTGTAGGTTCTAGCTTTTCCTTTAAAAAAAATTAATAAATAAATAAAGTAAAATGGAAGAATGTTAGCATTCCTGCTATGCTCTGCACTGCAGTTACCTGACAACTGCCAGGTAGGCTGAGTTTATTATAAAATGGTCTGTTTTTTCCAACCTAGCTCTCTTATTCTCCTTTTCTCTCTGACTCCTTTCTCCCTCTCTCCATAAAATTCCTACTCCTCCTCTTTTCATGTGTTCTTGGCTAGCTTCTACTCCTCCTCCACCTCTCTCCTTCATTCCCAACTTCCCTTCCTATGCCCTAAATAAATTCTGTTCTATACTAATACCCATTGTATGGTTGGTTCCTCAGGGGAAATTTATGCTTTGACATGGGACCACCTAGGCACCCCTCCCACCTCACAGTAACTGTCTCTCTACAAAATATATCCTTGGCTATTTCTTTTTTCATAAAACATAATGTCTGTGTCTCCTCTTTCTTATTTTTATAAATCCTTGAACCAGTATTATTTACAATGAAAACTATTGCATGAAAAAATTTAAATTTATTTTATTTTATTTTGTGGTACAGGGTTTTTTCCCCTGCATTTAAAAAGCTTTGTATTAAATCTTTGTGATAATGAAATCACACACTCAACTCCCACCCTTCTTCTTGTTCCTGTGTGTCTGCCCTTTGGTTTTCTAAACTCACCCATGTACAGAAAATTAAATTAAATTAACAAAATAAGACAAAATGTAGAGAACATTACATCATGAAAACTTTCATGTATCAAAATATGTCCCATAGTATACCCTTTTGTCCATACAACATTACTTTCAAATGTTTATTGCAATGAGTTCTTTATCTCATAGAATACCTCTGACTTCTACTACATTGTCAAGGTTCTACCTCAACATGCAGGTACTGAAGTGTGACTCAGCTATAGACAAGCCCAACGATGATGGCTTCTGCCATTTAAATCTCTCTTGCTATTCTGATGCCAAATCTGTTGGTCAATGGCAATTAACTCTCTCTTAATGTTCTAAGGACCAGAGCTAAAGGCTCCTGACCATTTGGCTGCTATCTGCTCTTTTGAGGCCAAAAATTTATACTTCTGGCAATTAACTCTTGATGAACACAGCAGAGGATTTTTTTGTGTGTGAACTTAGCAAATCTGGTGGAGAAATTTCACTACTCTGAGTCACACAGTCTGCTGTGCTGAGAACAGGCAAGACTGTCCACCAGTGCCATCAGTTCCTATTTAATGTTTCAGCTAACAACCAATACATCATAATATATATATATATATATATAATGTATATATATATATAATGTATATATATAATTATTGTTTTATATAATATATATTATAATTATGTATACATTATTAAAACATAATTATAAATATACTGATATATAACTATATAAAATATATATAAATATAAAATACAATTACAAAATGATATTATATAATTATATAATCATAATATAATTATATTATATTAATTATACAATTAAATATAACTAATATCATATTGTACAAATTATATAATACATAATATGAAATATATATAATATGACATGTATGTGTCATCTTCAAAGTGTAAAATGTCTCAAACATCATTGGTGTTAGAAGATAAAGGAGAGGTGAGGAGGACACAACATCTATCCAAACACTGGGAGCAACTGGGACCAGTAGGACCCAAGCATACTGTAACTGCATCAGGCCAGTGTCAGGAGTTCCTTTAGGTCTGTTTGGGCCAGTGCCCTGAGCAGACCTTGGGATCAAACTCCGCAGTCTATAACACCCAGAGGAAGATCTACTCCCATGTATTCTAACAAGCCCAAGATCACAGGATCCCAGAATCACAAGATCACAGAAACAGCTTGACTCTGAGGAGTTCTGACACAACCAGGATCACAGGAAGGACAGGCTCCAGTCAGATTTAGCAAGGGCAGGTAGCACTAGAGATAACCAGATGGTGTGATACAAGCATAAGAAAATAAGCAACACAAATTAAGGTTACTTGGCATCATCAGAACCCAATTCTTCCACCATTGCAAGTCCTGGACACACCATCACAAAGGAAAAGCAAGATTCAGAATCACTTCTCATGATGATGATACAGGACTTTAAGAAAGACTTAAATAACTCCCTCATAGAAATACAGGAGAACACAGGTAAACAGCTAGAAGCCCTTCAAGAGGAAAAACAAAAATCCCTTAAAGAACTACAGGAAAACACAATCAAACAGGTGAAGGAAATGAACAAACCCATCCAGAACAGAAACAGAAATAATAAAGAAATCAGAAAGGGAGACAACCCTGAAGATAGAAAACCTAGGAAAGAAATTAGGAGTCATAAATGTAAGCATTCTTTAAGGTGAGCCTTTTGTGGAAACAAGATTAAAAAGCTAGATTGTATAGTGGAATGTTTTATTAGAGTTAGTCAAATCTATCAGAACTCAGATAATATTAGGAGAGTAGCATAGCAAGAAGAAGAAATACGAAGCATTTAATTAATGAAAACATAGTTTAGATAAAGAGGTAACAGGTTATATCTGTGAGAGCTTTCTGTTAGCTGTCAATGTAGTTAGAAGTCTGAGAAATAAAAATCTAGCAGTTATAAACCAGTTATACATTATTTAAAAAATGACAGATCCATTAGCCAACAGTTCTCTCTGGTCTCTATGGTCTCAGTGGCAACTTGGGCTGTCAGTCTGGTTTCCAAGTGCAGAAAACACAGGGCTTTTTCTCAGTGAAATGGATAAGTGTGACATGAGAAATGGCTTACCTTTATTTTAGCCAAGTCATTTGACTCAAGAGTATCCAATTTTGTCCACTGCATAGGTCAGTGATTATCATATCACAATCTAGGCTGCATCTTGTAGCTGCATCCATATCTTCTGAGACCTTGTGGGAGAAACTTTAGAAGCTTTTGGGAATTCTGTCTCATAAACTTAATAGTTAACAAACTTCTAACAAAACTGAGCACTATATAGATTGGTTATAACTAAATAGAATTTAATTGAAGTAGTCAAGACAGGATAGGAATGAGAATCTTAAGTAGCTTTGGCAGGTTGTGTAGGTAGAGAAAAGTACATTGTTGTATTAGCAAAGAGAGATATGACTAGAACCAGAATAAGAAAGCTGACAGCAATGGCTCAAAATCATGGTGACAGAAAATGAGTTTGTCCAGTTCAGACATGTGACACAAACTGAGTACACAGGCCATGATGGCAGGGTAGGAGTGTGGGAGTAAAAAGGAGTAACTAAAGCTTAGGACCTGTGCTGGCCAGGTAGAAGAATTATAAGCCTGAAAATCCAGCACAAGCTTGCCCACATAGACCTGGGAATGAGCAAGCAAGCTGTTGAACATTCTGGGAACTAGCAGGCCAAGAAGAGATAGATAAGACATGTCTGGGTGGGCTCAGGCAAACAGGGACCTGTCTGGGCAAGATGACCCAACTGAATGATGAGGTATGGTTGGAAGCCAGCCAGATGCCCTACTGCCTCAATACCACCCTTAGTAATTTCCCTATGCTCTGATCTGCACGTATTCTAGCTGGATTTGAATTAGCCAATTATGTATTGCTATGCTAATTCCTTTGTTCCCCTAGACCTCCTTCCTATAAAACCCCCTAACCCCTGAGCCTCGAGGTTGATCCCTCTGTCTCCTGCGTGAGATATCGGTCCACCTGGAGCTCCGATATTAAAACTACCTCAAGATGGTCTCTCGTGTTTCCTTGGGTGCACGTTCTCCTGGGACTTGAGTGAGGGTCTCCCCACGGGGGTCTTTCAGGAGCATGGATAGGTAAATGTTTGGGTATAGGGGACTTTTTCCATTTACCAGACTGCTGGCAATGTGTGCGAAGATCCCTTAAAATAGTTGGATCTAGGGTAACATTAAGTGGCCATTTTGAACTCCTGTCTAGTTGATACTTAATCCAGACCTTATTGCAGAGATATATTAATTTTGGTGCCTTCACATCAGGCATTAGCTTCAAAGATTTAAGATTTTCCAGGAGACATCCTGGTAGGGTACCTGGAGATATGGTCAAAGACATTCTGACACCCATTGGTGGGTAATTGGACTATTTGTACCAGTGCCCTGAGAACAGTCAAAAAACCAAAAAGAAATCAGCCAAGCTAGTGGCCCAAGTCATCACGAGGGCCCCCTGATGGCTACCCAGCAGGCCCTGGGTCTACTGTGGAAAGCATTCCACCTTGGTATCAAGGGTTTGGTTCATCTGCAAGAGCCCAGAATAAGAAGTGGGGAGTGAGAGCGCTTTAGGCAGAGGGGCAACCAATGGCAGATGTCCTAAGATGTATGTCAGCAGGGAAGCATGACTGTAAATCTCATAATTCCCAGAGAAGGCTGGCCAGGCCATATCTGGAAAACTGGAGGTCCTCTACTTGACTGATCCTAACAATTAATACGCTGGTGTCTGTGTGAGAATTATAGCAGACTGGTAAATAGAAAACGTGAAACTGAATGGGTAGATGTGGGCCCATTTGACTATGTCAAATCTAACAGGCAAGGCCTCTGACAGAGGGCCTCTGGCAGGAATTAAGGGGTGAGAACCAGGAGTAGAGCTAAGGAGCAGAGGGGGAAGGGCAGCAAGTGAAAAGGAAAAAACAATTAGGCAAACATTACATGACTCCAGCCAGTGCTGAGGCTGAAGCAGCTTTAATTTTTTCAGTCAGTTTTTCTACCATTCTAGGTACTAGCAGAGAACTGCTAGGGATAGTTCTTATATCAAAGACAAAAGGATTAAACAAGGCAATGAACAAAGAGATCACACCAGGTAGTAATCAAACAACACAATAAACAAAGTCGCCAAGTCACTGGGTCTGGGGCTTACCAGCATTACCAAGGCAAAAGGGAAGTCACACATTCCTTGGCTATGTTCACCTTGATCCTTGTATTAGCCCAAATGTGGATATTCTTATCTGAGCCTACTTTCTTGAGCCCAGTGACAAGTATTTGCCAAATTTCTCTAAGTGGTACCAAAAGCTCTCTATATTGACAATGGGTGAGAAAGACAGCAAGTAGGGTTTCTGGCTGGCAGGTGAACTGATTGAACTAGTCTACAGCTGGTTGCAAATAAGCCCTGGTGCTGCTAAGCCAGAGAGCAGTCAGTCTGGAATTCTCAGCCACAGCAAAGAAACTGTCTCTAAGAAGAGGGGAATCTCACTCAAAGGGAAAAGTTTTAAAACAAGAGTCAATGAAAATCAGAAAGCCTCCCATCCTCAAGGACATCATGGGGGTAGCTCTGAGTTCAAGAACTCTCTCCTGGGGGCATGGAGATGGGAAGGAATGGGGGCTTAACAGATCTTGGGCTATCAACTATGGATCTCTTGTGGTAGCTAAGATGGGATGCAAACCTGCAGAATTTGAAGACCTGAGTCAAAAGGCACCAATGTTGTGATCATAAAAAGAGAAAGAGCTATTAAGAATATGTTCTGGTGAGGTGTGGGATAGGGGGTGCCTGGGTGGGCTCTTGCCTAGGCACCCCTTCCCCCTGAGGGGCCAGACACATGCTGGTATAGTATAGAATAGTTTATTTAGGGCATGGGGAGGGGAGTTAAGACGGTAGCAGAGGCAGAGAAAGGCAGAGAGAAGGAGAGAGTTGAGAAGTAGGGGCCAGCCATGAACATGGATGGGAATGGGGAGAAAAGGGAAGTCAGGGGGAAAAGACAAGGGAAAGAAACAGGAGTAAGAGAGGGAGGGGGCAAGCACCCCCCTTTATAGGGCCAGGCCTACCTTGCCATTGCCAGGTAACCATGGGCAGTAGCATTTCTAGGTGCTGCCAGGTATCTGAGGGGGTGGAGTTTATACAGAATGATAACAAGAATCTCAGGGGCAGGAGACACCATAGAAAACATTGACACAACAGTGATAGAAAATACAAACACAAAATGCTCCTAACCCAAAACATCCAGGAGATCTAGGATGTAATGAGAAGACTAAACCTAAGGATAATAGGTATAGAAGAGAGTGAAGACTCTCCAGGTAATGGGTCAGTAAATATCATCATCAAAATTATAGAAGAAAATTTCCCTAACCTAAAGAAAGAGATGCGCATGAACATACAAGAAGCCTACAGAACTCCAAATAGATTGATCTGGAAAAGAAATTCCTCTGGACACATAATAATCAAAACACTAAATGCACTAAACAAAGAAAGAATTTTAAAAACAGTAAAGAAAAAGGTCAAGTAATGTTGTCCCAAAAGCAGGGGGGCCTGGGCTGCTGCCCCAGCCTGCCTGGCTGAGGCTCTCTCTCTCCCTGGTGTCAGGGGGCCTGCTGCTGAAGCCCAGGTCTCTCTCTCCTCCAAGAGCTTGCCTGTTTGTTGCACGGTGCCTTAATTAAAAAGGAGGCAATGTATGAATGAATTATTTTATTATAGGAAGGGGAAATATGCTGTTTGAGTACAGAGAGAAAGGAGAGGAAGGAGAGAGAGAGAAAAAAAAGAGAAGGAGAGGGAGAGAAGCAGAGAAGAGAACAAAGAGCAGAGAGGAGAGAGAACAAGAGGGTAAGAGTTAGAGAGGAAAGGTAAGGGTAAGAGGTAAGAGGAAGAGGTAAGAGAGAGGAGTAGGAGAATAAGAGAGTGAGGAGGGGGCAAACTACCCCTTTTATTGTATGGGGCATGGCATGCCTGGCTTGTGTTCAGATGACTGTGTGTAAGGTCCAGCTAGAATGCTGCAAGTTTGATGCAGTGTCTGCCTGATAGAGCAAATATCTCCTGCAGGGGCAGCTGTGAGGGGTCTGGGCTGAAATCTGAGCCATTGGTATCAGGAGCAATTCACCAAACGCCTACCATACCTTGTGAGCAGATGCTCAGTGGGTCTCTGGGGTTCCGAGGTGGCTCTGCTCTACTGGACTCTGGCTGTCAGAACTGCTCACTGCCCCACAAAGTAACATATAAAGGCAGGCCTATCAGAATTATACCAGATTTCTCCCCAGAGACTATGAAAGCTAGAAGATGCTGGGCAGATGTCATACAGACCCTACAAGAACACAAACTCCAGCCCAGGCTACTATACCCAGCAAAACTCTGAAATACCATAGATGGAGAAAACATGATATTCCATGAAAAAACCAAATTTATACAATATCTTTCCACAAATCGAGCCCTACGAAGGATAATAGATGGAAATCATCAACATAAGGAGCAAAACTAGACACTAGGAGAAGCAAGAAAGTAATTTTTCAGCAAACCCACACAAACCTAATTCCACCTCTAACAACAAAAACAATACGAAGTAACAATTACTTTTTCTTAATATCTCAATATGAAAATTGATATTACCAACATATTCTAATCGATTGAAATTTAAAAATCTGAAGAATTAGAAATTTGTTGGCTGCCATCCAGTGCTCTCTCTGATTTGGTAATTGGAGAAATAGGTCCAATATTATACAATTCATACATTCTTTCTGCTTGTTTGTACGTGATAGCCTTGCTGCGTACCACATAATGATCTTGAAATTTTGTTTTTCTTATCTCAGTCTCTCTATTAGAAATATAATATATAATATAATATAATACATATACATAATATAATATAATATATATTATATAATATAACAGCCTCTCTATAATATAAAATACCTCGATGTAACTCTAACTAAGCAAGTAAAAGATCTGTTGGACAAGAACTTCAAGTCTCTGAAGAAGGAAATCGAAGAAGATCTCAGAAGATGGAAAGATCTCCCATGCTCATGGATTGGCAGGATTAATATAGTAAAAATGGCCATCTTACCAAAGGCAATCTACAGATTCAATGCAATCCCCTTCAAAATTCCAACTCAATTCTTCACAGACTTAGAAAGAGCAATTTGCAAATTTATCTGGAACAACAAAAGACCCAGGATAGCCAAAACTATTCTCAACAATAAAGGAAATTCTGGTGGAATCATAATCCCGGACCTTAAGCTGTACTACAGAGCAATTGTGATAAAAACTGCATGATATTGGTACAGTGATAGGCAGGTTGATCAACGGAACAGAATTGAAGACCCAGAAATAAACCCATACACCTATAGTCACTTGATCTTTGACAACGGAGCTAAAACCATACAGTGGACAAAAGACAGCATTTTCAACAGATGGTGCTGGCTCAACTGGCTGTCAACATGTAGAAAAATGCAAATCGACCCATTCCTTTCTCCTTGTACAAAGCTCAAGTCCAAGTGGATCAGGGACCTCCACATCAAACTAGATACATTGAAACTAATAGAAAATAAAGTGGGGAAGAACCTCGAGCAAATAGGCACAGGGGAAATTTTCCTGAAGAGAACGCCAATAGCTTCTGCTCTAAGATCAAGAATTGACAAATGGGACCTCTTTTAAGTTGCAAAGCTTCTGTAAGGCAAAAGCCACTGTCAATAGAACAAAAAGACAACCAACAAATTGGGAAAAGATCTTTACCGACCCTATATCTGATAGAGGGCTAATATCCAATGTATACAAAGAACAAAAGAAGTTAGTCTCCAGAGAACCAAATAACCCTATTAAAAAATGGAGTATAGAGCTAAACAAAGAATTCTCTACTGAGGAACACCAAATGGCTGAGAAGCACGTAAAGAAATGTTCAACATCCTTAGTCATCAGGGAAATGCAAATCAAATCAATTCTGAGATTCTACCTCACACCAGTCAGATTGGCTAGGATAAAAGACTCAGGTGACAGCAGATGCTGGAGAGGTTGTGTACAAAGAGGAACACTACTTCACTGCTGGTGGGATTGCAAACTGGCACAACCACTCTGGAAATCAGTGTGGCGGTTCCTCCGGAAATTAGACATAGTTCTACCGGAGGACCCAGCTATACCACTCCTAGGCATATACCCAGAAGATATTCCAACATGTAATAAGGACACATGCTCCATCATGTTCACAGCAGCCTTATTTATAATAGCCAGAAACTGGAAACAACCCAGATGCCCCTCAACAGAGGAATGGATACAGTAACTGTGGTACATCTACACAATGGAGTACTACTCAGCTATTAAAAATAATGAATTTATGAAATTCTTAGGGAAATAAATTGATCTGGAGAGTATCATCCTGAATGAAATAATCAAATCACAAAAGAACACACAAGGTATACATTCTCTGATATGTGGTTTTTAGCCCAGAAGTTTGGAATATAGGAAAAACAACCCACAAACCACAAGAAACTTAAGAAGAAGGAAGACCAAAACGTGGACATTTCATTCCTTCTTATAAAGGGGAACCAAATACCCACAGAAGAAGTAGCAGAGATTAACTATGGAGCAGAGACTGAAGGGAGGACAAGCATATAGCTATCTCCTGAGAGTCTCTGACAATACCTGACCAATACAGATGTAGAGGCTCACAGTCATTCATTGAACTGAGTACATGGTCCCCAATGAAGGAGTTAGAGAAAGGTTCTATGGAGCTGAAGGGTTTGCAGCCCCTTAGGACGAACAACAATTACTAACTAGTACCCTCAGAGCTCCCAGGGACCCAACCACCAATCAAGGACTATACGTGGGGGGACTAAATGTTCTGGCAGCATGTGTATAGTAGAGGATCGCAAATTCAATCATCTATAGGAGGAAACGACCTCAGCCTTGTGAAGGTTTTGTG
>JADRCD010222777.1:30578-45890 GCA_019843815.1 Montemys delectorum
CCCAGTGTAGGGGAATGCCAGGGCCAATAAGTGAGAGAGGGTGGGGTGGCAGGCATGGGGAGGAGGGAGGCACAAGGGGTTTGTTCTTGTTGTTTTTGTTTGTTTGTTTGTTTGTTTGTTTTTTGGAGGGGAACCTGGGAAAGGAGAAATTTACATGTAAATAAAGAAAATATCTAAAAAAAATAAAAATAAAAAAAGAAGTATTGTTTATTTTATATTTTTGCACTATACTATGATTTTCAAAACAGCTGACATATTTCAAAAGTACTTATACAGCCAAAAGAAACATAGACAATTATCTCAGGAGAAGAACAACAAAGAGTGAGACTGAATGCTTTGTTTGACATTTGTAACTATTGTATCAAGTTTGAAGAAGAGGACTTTATAAGTTACCCTTTCTCTGAGATGAATGCTTTTGCAAGTTATCACAGCCAATAAACCAGATTCTTACCCTGACCTAATGTCTGTGCCACCCTCCAAGCAGAACCATTGTTCATTGAAACACTTGGTGAATGATTTTATGGATAGACCATGTTAATACACACACCATTTCTTAAATGAATGTAACCTGTTCTCTGTGGTCTGAAAATAATGTCACTTACTCAAGTCAAATAGCTTTGACCAGAGCAGGAAGTCTGCATCCAAAAATTATGCTTAAAATTCATTCCTTGGCACAGCAGAACTGTCAACTCTCAGCTTAGCTATGATGGAGGTAAAATCCTTTGGTGATGTGAGGGTAATTGAACTATAGCCTTATTACAATGAAATCCAATATCTAAAAATTGTTCTTGTTTTGGGTTTGTACCACAATAAGAGCCAAGATTTTAAGCTCTACTAAATACAAAACAAACAAACAAACAAACAAAAAACTTTATGTAAATGTTCATTTAAAAATACTAGTAGTGATATATTATTTTAAAAATACAGTTAATATGTTTGGATTTGGAAACTAGACATAATGCTACAAGAGGACCCAGCAATACCACTCCTGTGCATATATTCAGAAGATACTCCAACATGTAATAAGGACACATGCTCCACTATGTTCATAGCAGCCTTATTTATAACAACCAGAAACTGGAAACAACCCAGATGTCCCTCAACAGAGGAATGGATACAGAAAATGTAGTACATCTACACAATGGAGTACTACTCAGCTATTAAAAACAATGAGTTTATGAAATTCTTGGGGAAATGGATGGATCTGGAGAGTATCATCCAGAGTGAGGTAACCCAATCATAAAAGAACACACATGGTATATACTCTCTGATAAGTGGATATTAGCACAGAAGATCAGAATACACAAAGTACAATCCACAAACCACAAGAAACTCAAGAAAAAGGAAGATCAAAATGTGAATACTTTGTTCCTTCTTAAAAGGGGGAACAAAATACCCAGGGAAGGAGTTGCAGAGACTTACTATGGAGCAGAATTTGAAGGAAGGACAATTCAGAGACTGCTCCACCTGGGAATCCTTCCCATAATCAATCATCAAATCCAGATACTATTGAGGATGCCAGCAAGTGCTTGCTGACAATAGTCTGAAATAACTGTCTCCTGAGAGGTTCTGACTAATACAGAAGTAGAGGCTCACAGCCATCCATTGTACTGAGTACAGGGTCCCCAATGAAGGAGCTAGAGAAAGGACCCAAGAAGCTGAAGGGCTTGCAGCCCCTTAGGACAAACAACAATATGAACTAACTAGTACCCTCAGAGCTCCCAGGGACTAAACCACCAGCCAAAGAGTACACATGGGACTCACAGCTCCAGCTGCCTATGCATAGCAGAAGATGGCTAAGTAGGTTATCAATGGAAGGAGAGAGGAGTGGCCCTTGTCCCTGTGAAGATTCTCTGCCCCAGTGTAGGTGAATGACAGGGACAATAAGCAGGAAGAGAGTAGAGTGTTGAGCAGGTGGAGAGGGGAGGGAACAGGGGTATGTTCTATTTGTTTGTTTGTTTTCTTTTTTTTTTTTTTTTTTTGAAGGGGAAACTGGGAAAGGAGATATCGCATGACATGTAAATAAAGACAATATCTAATAAAAAAATAGGATTCAAATGATTACAAATTACCCTCATCTGAGTTGTAAATGCTAGCCATTTATTTTTCTCCAACAAAAAAGACCATTAAATTTAAACTATTAAGAAAAGAAAAAAAATATATGTTTGGAGTTATTTAAAATTTATATTGAGAAAAATGTATGTATTTTCAATATTGCTGTAGAGAAGCATCTACATAAGACTTAAATTGATTGTTGTTTTTTGTCAAACAACTTTTATAATACTCATTTTTATTGTAATATTTTATAAATTTTAAAGAATATGACAAGAAAAGGTATTGTAGGTATTGAAGGGGGAGTCTCTGGGAGAAGTTGAGGTACAAAAGGGAAACAAGAATGCAATTTAATTCTCTTTACTTAAAATATGTTTTCAAATGTTAACAAATTAAGATAAATTGAAATCATGTATCTTTTCTCATCATAATGCAATAAAACTTAAATCAATATAAAAAAGAGAAAAGAAAAAAGAAGATAAAGAAAGGTTTTCTTAAAATTATACTAATAGAGAATAAAATCTGGATTGTAAAAATCTATTTGGAATGTGAATAAATTTTCTGGACCACTTCAATTTTTGGATTTTGGTTGTAAATGCCTGCTTTCACTTTAGTACACACACACACAAACTTCTGTTCTGATATAGAAAATGGCTAAAGCAGTGTTTGATTTTTGTTGTTGTTGTTGTTGTTGTTTTATGTTCTACCCTAGTCTACTTAGCACCTGCCTCCCACAAAGAACAATCAAAAAACTTGAAAGAAAATCTATCCCCTCATTTTCTAAAAGAAAGCTGCTTTCAGTCAATAACCCTGTTGCACTCGCAGGGATAGAATTAAGTCAGTAATATGAAAGTATCCTTAATTCTCAAGTAGATGGGCATTTATCTTACTCTACACAACTATGAAAAGTGATTGGAGTCCAAGGTTTAAAATATAATGAGAAATTATTGCGTCATTTTGAAATGGTTTAGTTACAGCTTGCACTGCATCTGTAATAATATTCTTTACAATTTGGAATCCTTTTTATAAATTTGTAATTAGAATTCAGTAAGCCCACAATTAGAAGATTTGAAAATGATTTACTCATTATCAGGAATCAATAGAAGGGTTCTTTCTGATTGTCAGGTAACTGGATACCATTACATAACATATACTATAGAATATTTTTTTATTAAAATCAATATATAAGGCAAATTGCCTTTAGCACTTTTCTCAGCAGAGTGATCTAGGGTTTCAAACTTAAGGACTAAAAACAGAGTGATGTTTTAGTGATGGATCCACAGGTGAGGTAGTCTCTGGATGGCATTTTCTTCAGTCTATGTTCCACACTTTTTTCCAGTATTACCTTTAGATGGGACCAATTTTGGGTAAAAATTTTTAAGATGAGTGGGTGGCCCTATACCCCAACTGGAGACCTTGCCTAACCTCTCTATATGGTCTCTACAGGTTCTCCCTTCCCTTTGATGGGCATTTCAACTAGCCTCATCCCCATTGGGTCCTGGGAGCCTCTTGTTTTCCTGGCTTCTGGGACTTTCTGATGGCTATCTCCTTTTCCCACCCCCATTGCTATATACCTCTGTTCAATTCCTTGACCCTCTGTATGTCATCCTCATCTCTTCCCATACCTGATCCTGCCCCTCTTTTTCCCCTACTCCTCTCTTCTTCCCAAGTCCCTCCCATCTCCAACCTCTTTTGTGCATTTTCTTCCCCCTCTTAAGAAGGATTGAAGCATCCACATTTTTGGTCTTCCTTCTTGAGCTTCATATGATCCTCTATGCAGACATCAAACCCAGATACTATTGCTGATACCAAGAAGTGCTTACTGACAGGAGCCTGACTCTTGAGAGGCTCTGCCAGAGCCTAACAAATACAGATACAGATGCTCACAGCCAACCATTGGACTGAGCATGGGACCACAATGGAGGATTTAGGGAAAAGATTGAAAGAACTGAAATGGTTTTCAACCCTATTAGAAGAACAACAATATCAACCAAACAAACCCTCTGAGCTCCCAGGAACAAAACCTACAGCCAAAGAGTACACATGGAGGGATTCACAGCTCCAGCTGAGTTGTAGCAGGGCATGGCCTTATCCTGTACCAATGGAAGGAGAGGCCCTTGGTCCTGTGAAGGTTCAATGTCCCAGTGAAGGGGAATACCAGGGCAGTGAGGTGGGAGTGGGTGGATGTGTGTAGGAGAACCCTCATAGAAGCAGAGGTGGGGGGAATGGGATAGGAGGTGTGCAGAGGGGAAGCAAAAAAAGAGATGACTTTTGAAATGTAAATAAATAAAATATCCAATTAAAAAAACACCTTGGATGGAAAGTTCAGAAATTCAGACATGAATTAAAATGTTGCAGGTCTGAGTTTCAAATTTATAACATCTAAATAAACAGTTGTTTAGTATGTGTCCTCCAGGTGCTAAAAATCCTCCAACACTCTTCAATGTAACTGAGAATATATTAATTTGTTATTGGCTTTTATACTTCATTCTGAAAGATAAGAAGGCAGTGAATTCTTCACTATTCCCTTGGGACCATTTCTAAATGAGATTCATTTGATATTTCTAATTATATTTTCCCTCTTATCTTAATGATACAGGTAAAAGGAACTACAGAACTCATATAAAGCAGTACATTATTCTCTTACATGCATTTTTCTCTGATTGATCCCAGGGTCATCATAACTTGAACATAAATATAAGTCATTTTACTATTATTATTGTGATCATTTGAGGAATGGGGTCAGAGATAGATGCACAAGAGAGGAAACACATATGATTAGAAAAAAAGGAAAGATCTTCTGAAAATGACATAAAAAGGATATTATTGTAGAATATTCTTTATATATATGTATACATATATACATATATGTATATATATAGCACACTCACACATATACATATATAAAAATAGTTTTAATGGAGCATTTAAAACTCTAGATATTAGCAATTTAAAACCATACTACTATGAATAAGTAGCCATTATCTGAGTTGTTAATCAATGGCCCCAAGCATTATTAGGAATATACTCAGATTTACTCTAGAACTTGCTTGTAAGACCTTGTTGAAGATACAACATAACTGAGTCATAGAACATGGACAAATGAATCTGGTAAAAACGTAGAGCTTCACAATAGCGTCTGGGTTTGGTAACTGTATATGAGATGAATCCCCAGGTGGGACAGTCTCTGGGAGGCCTTTCCTTCAGTCTGTGCTCTACATCTTATCTCCATCTTTGCTCCTGTGAGTATGCTGTTCTTCTTCTAAGAAGGACAGAAGCACCCAGTGCGTGCTGAAAGGAGCATGATATGGCTGTCTCCTGAGAGGTCCTGCCAGAGTCTTACAAATACAGAGTTGGATATTTTAGTAGCCAACTTGGACTGAGCGTGTGGTTCCTAATAGGGGAGTTAGAGAAGGGACTGAAAGAGTTGAAGGGTTTGCAACCCCATTGTAAGAACGACAATATCAACCAACCAGACCCCCAGAACTCACAGTGACTCAACCATCAACAAAGGAGTACTTATGGCTCCAGCTGCATATGTAGCAGAGGATAGCATTGTCATGCACCAAAGGAAGGAGAAATCCTTGGTCTTTTGAAGGCTCAATAGATGCCCCAGTGTAGGAGAATTGAGGGCAGGGAGGTGGGAGTAAGTGGGTGAGTGGGTGGAGGAACACTCTCATTGAAGCAGGGGAGGGAAATCAGAAAAAGGGATAACATTTGAAACATAAATAAAGAAAAAAACTAGTAAGAAAAGCAAAACAAAACAAAACAAAAAGCTAGAGGTTTGTTTCTACTGGTTAGTTTTATAGTAATTAAAGGTGTTATATATGCTACTACAAGAGATAAACTAAATTTCAACCATATCCAAAATGTAAAATCTATAAGCTGCAGTAATTTCTGTCTTGGCAAAATACAAACACTGACATAATAATGGAATGGATATTATAGGAGTATTCTCTGACTTGATATAATGTCTGTTCTATGAGATCTAACTCATATATGGCACTGCTAAAGGGATCCAAACTCTGTATATGTATATATGTATATGTGTATGGATATTAGTTTGGGAATGGGTACAGGAATGAGTATATGTATGTATATATGTAGGTCATATACCATAAGGGATTGTCTTATAATAATATTAGGCTAAATACATATAGCAGACAAAGATTCAATACCAATAGACCAGGAAATGCCAGTGAACATTTAGACATTCAACTAATCAGAATGTTGACAATAAGATACTGTTGAGTTTTCAAACTTAAATGAAATTTATGTAACACATACCTAATCCCCAAGGCTGAGGGATCCTCACAGAACATCATAGAGAGAGGCAGAAAAAAATGTGAGAAGAAGAGGTTCTCTTCATGTCAAAAGTTGTTATTTTTTATATGTAACAGGGTAGTTATACATATGAATTCACAGCAACAGTAACAACATACTCAATCTGAAATCATGAAAAATCCTTGCCTGGAAGCCAGATACCAATGTCCCACATCTACCTCTGAAACTACTGGGAACTGAAAGGTGATAGAATAGGGAAAGTCTAGTTTTTCTTAATGGTGTGACTCCTGACATGTAAAACTTATTCCAGGCTAGGCTCTATTCCTAAGAGTATCTCAGGAACAAAACTGAATTTGTAGTGTTTGAAAGGAAAGAAGGAAGGAAGGAAGGAAGGAAGGAAGGAAGGAAGAAAAGATGGAAGGGAGGGAGAGAAGAGCAGAGCAGAGCAGAGAAGAGAAGAGGAGGGGAGGGGAGGGGAGAGGACAGGAGAGGAGAGGAGAGGAGAGGAGAGGAGAAGAGGAGAGAAGAGAAGAGAAAAGAAGAGAAGAGGAGAGAAAATTTGTGTTGGTAGGTATGAAAGTTAGAGTGAATACCATAGGAATTATATGAATATATATATACATACATATATATGTATGTGTATGTATATATATATACATATGTATATATATACATTATATATACATAATATATATACATAAATATATATGTATGTATATATATTCATAATACTTTTTATAAAATTTTCAATGAATTATTACAGTATTTTAAAAAATAATGTAGGAATTATCACAGAGGCCTACACCTTGCAATATGCTGGAAGGAGGAGACAGTAGAGTACTCAACCATGACTGTAATATTTATAGCACATTCCTTCCTCTTATGGCTCAGATATTATTACTAAAGAGGGAGTAGGAAGATAACAAGAACAGAGACATTGGATGACTACATTGAAACAATGCTTTCAAAGTTAAGAGAGAAAATGCATATACAAACTCAGAGCAGACATAAACGCATGTAGAAAAACTGCACAAGAGCAAGCCAGGCAAAATCACAGGATGGAAGAAGGAGCTGGTCTGAAGTCTCAGCAACAGCTGATGAGGCATTACGAATTGATGGTTGCTGGGAGGGGTGACTTAGTTTCTTTTTAAGTACCAGGCTCCTAAAAGGCCAACCATGATCTAACTATTCCATTAGACTGCCTAAATCAATACAGAAACTGGCATCGGTTTCACTCTAGGTTTGCACAGTAATCCAAGTTTTTATACACTCCCCACTCAGGTATTACCTTCTCAATAAACTACTGCATCATAAAACATGTCACAATACCTTATAACGGGGACCTTAAATCAAAGATTACTACACTCTGTAATGATTGATGCAGAGTCCTTCAGAGGTCAGATTATGATGTGAATTTAAAAGTCAGATTCTATAGCAACTAATACAGTTAACATGTTACTAAACAGAAACAAGTCATTGTCAGACTGAAACATCCTATGAAGCTAGTGAGTCATAAGAAAATAAATAGCAATGCTGACTGAACACTTCTATGTTACCTGCCTGGAATTTCTGCTTCTCATTGCAGTAGATGAAGAATAAATACTTAGAAAATCTTTAGTTCTAATGTATATTCAGATCAAGGAAAATATTCAAAGCTAACAAAGACGAGAGTAGAAAATATATAATTTGTAAAAACATATATAATCTTTCTGTCAATCTCTACTTTCACCCATGTTAACTGGTATAAACAAAAATTATACATTAGTAATTATTTATGAGAGGAGTTAAAATAAGAACTAAAATTCCTAGGAACAATATTGTATATTTAAGAAAAATATCATCAAGTTGTTAGAATAGGACTTAACTTTTCTGAAAGGCTCCTTGGATAACATAGTTGTTAGTGTTCAAAATTCCTAGGGAGCTTACTAATAAAATATTTCAACTCATTTATGACAGAATTGCTTTAGTTTCATTATTCCAAAGATTTTATTCTGTTTAAGCCTACTGTTTCCTATTCTACACTATCATAGAACTGAATTTACAGATTTACAATTAGTATTTTCTTCCTTCTATTTGACAGCCCTCAGATTATATAAAAAAATGTCACTTTCTATTTTAATAATCTGTTGTTAATAATTACAGCTTCAAAAAACCTACTTCTATTTTTATCTGAAAATACCATTCTTCCTTCCTTTCAAAAGAAATGGAACATTAAATATAAAGTTCTTAATTGTAACCCTTACTTCTGATAGCATCATTTTAATCTTTGCACAGTGACTTACACTTAGTCTTAAAAAAATTCAAGAAAAGTATCTCACAGACTTATATAGAGATATAGTATTGAGCTAAAATGTAGTGTGGTAATGAAATTAATGATTAATTGCCTATTTTGATGCTTAGAATTTTGAGATTCTTAACGGAAACCAGGAATTATCATTAAGAGTTTTGTGGAAATTGAATTTAAATCTTCAACACCATATATTCTCTCCCTAATTATGAAGCTCTCCCCTAGGTTCCTTGATATTTAACACACTTGATATTTCATAGTTCCTCCCATGGCCTGCTTCATTGGCTACAGGGTCATGTAATCATGGCCAGGACAAAAAAGTAATTCACAGGATCAATCACTGTTTCTATCAGAATAACTTGAATTAATAGTATCCTATGAAAAGAAGATAGAATTTGTAGGACTTAGAAAGTCAAAGGACATATGAATTTGAGCTGTCATATTATAATTCAAATTCATTGTTTTCTGTGGTGCAGGGATCAGGTAAGTATTGGATTCTATATCTGAAAAGTAGATCATACTTTTTCTATGTGTGAGTTTATTTTCTGAAAGTGATTTTAGTATTTTAATCAAAGTATACTTTATAAGCATTTGTTATGAAGAACTTGCCGGTTTTCAGTTTGAAAAACCCTTCATTCCATAATTCCATAGCAACTTATGTCATCTTAAAATAAAAAAGAAAATAATTTCTTTCTAGACAAAAATCTTTTTGTATCTGAAAAATTAGTTTTCCATTTCAAAGTTTCAGCATGTGTATGATTAATTTTTTTTGAAATTTCACTTTCCAAATTCTGTCTTCAAACACTCTCCTTAGCATGCTGTTGATGAATTAAAAAAAAAAAAAAGGTAGGATCTATTTGTCTATTTGTTGATCATCAGTACCTTTTGTAATTGTCTTTATCTGTTGCAAAAAAGAAACTCTGAAAAGTCTCTCCAACTTGATAATCCAAACATAAGACTAAGGCTTCAACCTTGATAAATAACTACAGGCTACCAAGTAAATCAAAAAAACTGAGCCTGGTGTGATAGATGACATACTCCCCATGAGAGTACATCGATTTGTTGTCATGTGCCACAGTGGAATGCATACATACCTATAATATCATATAAACAGAGTTATATATGTGAATATGTATTTATATAGAAATTCATATATTTATGTGAAATGAGAATTTCTGCTTTCTTTGGAAACTCAGTTGTGTCATGTGATGTTTTTCTGGATGCTGTCTTGTAAGAGGATGTTTTGCTGAAACAGACATGAGAGGATGTTTTGTTGAAGCAGACACATGGGCAGGCATGTGATGATTTGCTAGAGCAGATGTTTGGAAGGAGTATAAATGGAACTGCACAAACACTGAATGGATGATCTCTCATTATGCTTTTCTGGTCTTCACTAATCTTCTGACTTGTGCCAAATCTTCAGAGCCTCCTGGGTTCTGCATGATGGAGCTACTGCTATTCATTAATGTTTGGTATTGGACTGAACTGCTAATATTCTGACAAGGAAGATTGGAATCACTGAAAAGAACTACCTTTACATGACCCACTTCTCTTATTAAACCATCTTTCTCCCCTAATTTTTGACTAGAAGGGAGGTTGAATTATTTAAGAACCTTAAATAAAATAGGCATTGAAAAATTGAATCCTATATGCATGTAATAGATTTGATAGGAAAAGTAGCCAATCATGCTGCTTCAAGATTGCATATTCTATATAAAAAATAAAGGTTTATGCTTGAAATATCAAAAATATTAATATTTTATCAAGTCCTGAAAAGTAACAACAGTAGTTTACATACCAACATTGATGGGTGAAACCTCACAAGGCCACTGCTAGATGAAGAGATTCAGACAATTAATGAGTGTTTTGAGTAGGAGAATAAATCTTCCCTAGGCCCCATAATAATTTATATAATAAGTGTAAGTGACTAGTCCTAAAACATATAGTCATGAGCAAAACTAAAACTAAAAACTAAATAGAATCATAATATTAAATTTATATATTTATATGTATATATACATGTAAAATGGTAATAAATAATAAGAAGCTATGAATTTGTTGAGGTAAAAGGGAGAAATTAGAGAAAAATTAAAAATTAAAGATAAATTATAGAGATATAAGGTTCATATAGATTCTTAAAAATTAATTTTAATAATTTTATTAAATCTGCTAATATGCTATGCCTAAGTCCAATGTAGATGCAATTTAAAAAAATATAAAAAGAAAATCAGGATAGTTTCTGGCTTTTAAGATTGAATTTTCTTGTGGGAAGTGAAAATCAAACTTTCAAAGGATTACTAAAAGTAAGTAGAATGTGTCTTTGCTAACATTCAAATTAATTTATATCATTAATTATAAATTAAATAACAAGTTGTTTATATTCCTTGTTACTTAATTAAGTTTCACAAATAGATGATAGTACACTACCATTTGTTCCTTTATTTGTCAACCAAGCTTTAGAAATGTCAACTTATTCTAGTATTTTTATACCACACTACTATTCATGATAAATAATTAATTTTAATCTTGTGTTTTGTTTCATGTTGTACACAATTCTACTTTTACTTGTAATTAAGAAGCTCTTTATTATTAATAAGGAGAAAGTTTTCCCAGGCCACTTTTTTTGAAATTCCACTACATGAGAGCACATAAAATGGTTTCAACATAGATGACCATAAAGTAACTGATTCCTGCTAGAGGAGATGAAGATGGAAGCTATGAGCTTATTTTAACCAATGAACACTTAGTGTTAGATAACTAATTAGAGGGTTCAACTATAGGGAAGATTATTTCTCTGTCTATCAGTTATTAATTTCCATTATGTATCACTTTATGTAGGGGTAGAGCACCTTGATATTTTACCTCTCCAAGTTGCCTTCTCAACCAATGTTGTCATAGTTTTTAGGTCTAGTTTAGTCATCCATATTTCGGAGGTTACATGATTTTAGCTCCCCTGTTATATGTTCTTGAAAACATAGAAGATATGGGATAGAATAGAATGAGAACCAAAATTTTATAATTGTATTTTAAGAAAATAAATAAATTTTAAGAGAAAGAAAATAAATCCTAGATACTGTTCAAGTTAAGCAATTAGTGAAGCAATTTATCTGCTAATCCATGGAGATCAGTGACACTCAGAAGTGTAAAATACCGTGAAAGGCTGTAGTGAGACTAGCAAACTACAGAGAATAAAGCTTGCTATTTAAAATAAATCTGGTACTTGCTTTTTACTCAGTCACATTTAAATTGTTGAACCTTCCAGATATAATTTTTCATAGCTGCCAGAAAGATTTGGCTTATCTAAAAACAAAGACCTTCATTATCCAAAATTGTAGATCTATATACTCTCAAGCAGACATATCTGTAGGCAGTAATTTAAACATGAATCTTCATGTGTTCATGTTCTATGTCTCAAATCTTTGATGCAATGATGTACTTAGTTTATAAAGCAAGTTGTAAATCTAGGCTAGGCAGATACTGAAATATTCTAAACCTAAAAGGCTACTAATAACCAGAAAAATGTCTCATTACTTGGAATTCTGGTCTTGTTCTGGCTTGCTTTTGTCCATGTGTCTTTCTTTTTAACCACATGATGAATCCTCATAGTCTCCCACATATTTTCTGTACTGCTTTCCTGTGATCTTTCTCTACCTTACTCTTATCTATCTGCCAACCTTGGCCTTCTTATCTCCTTTGCCCTGCCATAGACTGATCAGATTTTCATTAACCAATCAAAAATAATTGCTGAGAATTCTTTACAGAACACTTTTAAGAAAACATTTCAGCAATCATGAAAATGATAGTTCCCTACTGTAACCATATCTCTGGGCAAAGAAAGTGAGCAAGACCAACTCAACACACATTAATATATTAGAACTGTAAATTTATCCAAGCCTATAATCAGCTTTCTTCTTGTCTCTTTCTTAAATTTGAATAGATTAGCAAATATCTTTTGATACTAATGAAAGCTTCAATTAAGAAAAAATTTAAGGAAAAGAGAAGAATATTACACTTTCAAGGGTTGAAGTGTTGGGAAAAGTGGTTGGGAAGGGGGTAGACAAATAAATTATATGAAACTTAGAAACAAGCCAGTGCAGAGGAGATGATTTGTCCACAAATTAACAACTCACTGAAATATAAAGCAAACACAAGAAAAGCAAGTACTTTGGAAGTGATATATGTTATCAACAGAGGGTCTGGTAAAGCAATTCACCAGGAAAACCAAATTGTTTGCAAGTTTAGTGACCTGATTTGAATCTCTATGACCCAGAACAAAAAGGAAGGAGAAAATCATTCTACAAAATTACCTTCTGATTTCTACATGTATAATATGATATGTACTTATACACAGCCATACACAAGATGATTACAAAGCCAAAATAATAGTAATAAAAGTGATTACCAGAATGCCAAACACTTCATCAGGGAAAATGGAAGTTAATGACCCAAAAATTGAAGCATGGAATATTCACAGAAATATGAATGACAAAAAGAGTATTAGAAGATTTGAAGTGGTCTAGACAAAAACAAAGACTTAGGCTAGGAAAGCATTGGAGAAATTACATCTCTTATAAATTCTCAAAAAGACCATTAAAATTTGGAGAGAACAATTATGTTTTAAAATAATGGAAGGGTCTATAGGTTGAAAGGTTAGAACAGCTAGGAGGTGGTGGCACACACCTTTAATCCCAGCACTTGAAAGTCAGAGGCAGGCGGATTTCTGACTTCAAGAGCAGCCTGGTCTACAGAGTGAGTTCCAGGACAGCCAGGGCTACACAGAGAAACCCTGTCTTGAAAAAAAAAGAAAGGTTAGGACAGGTGCCAAAATGATTGAACATAGCTGTACAAATGATGGCAAAATATCACACATGAAAGAGAGTGAGGGGTGAGGGTATCTTAATTTTGGATATAGAGAATATTTAAGGGAAAGTAACCATTTCTTTCAATAACCCAAATGCTAGCAATACTGTTGTTTGTATATATGTATATATATGTATATATATATATATATGTATATATATATATATATCTTTCATATATATGTATTCTATAATTGTATATGCAGTCAATAATTATTTTGTTATAATTCTATAAGAACCAGGAGCAAGAGGACTTGACATAGATGAGGACAGAAAATCCCAGCAAGGAACACACTGAAATAAAGATCTCCAAGATAAAGAATAATAAATTAAATACCCCAGAAATACAATGCAAAAAATATCAAAACTACTTAAAATCTAGGCAAAACTTACTAAGTTGTAATAAAACTCATATATCTCATTCTAAAGTGAACAATATATTTCTATTAAAATTTTATTCCACTTCTTAGTTAATTTATCAGGATATAGTTTTACTAAAACATAAAGACATAAACACATGATATAGTTTAAAAGCTAAAGCCAGGGCTGGAGAGACAGAATAGCATCTACAAACAAGGAAAGCTCCTAAGATGAACCTAGGTTTGTTTTGTAGGATCCATATTAGGTGGTCCACCAATACATATGACTCCAGTTTCAGAGTAAATCTTAGTCTCTGGAAGTACCTATAGTCATCTGCACATATCCATTTGCAAACGCACATGCATAACCACAGTTAATAAAACAAAAACAAAACTTATTTTAGAAGCTAAAACTAATCAATCTGTAATACTTTGAAGCCAAGAAAACTATTAGCACAATGGAAGAGGGTAAGATGCCATTAGATATTGAAAAGGATACTTCAGGTTGGAGATGCCTTAGGGAATAAAGTGCTTGCTCCATAAGCACGAAGAGCTGAATATGAATTTCCAGTTCTCAAATAAGTGTTGGACACAGCCACCCACTTCTGTAAGCCCAGCATTGATAAAGAAAGAAACACGCAGACTCCAGGGAGTCACTGGACATCTGAGCCAAAATAGTGAATTTGAGGTTCAGTGATAGACTTTATCATAAAAAGTAAGATGAAGAGTGACAGTAGATAGTAAAATGTGACCCCAAAACTCTGAAAGAGCACACCTATGCATCTGTGCACAAAAATGCATACAACATGTCCACATGTGCATGCACATACACACATACACACACACACACACACACACACACACACACATGCGCATGCACACACACATGCACACACATGCAAAATATTTGGAATAAATATTACAGGAGATAAAATGAATATATTTTCTATTTGTTGTGATTCTAAAATAAAGTCTCATATAGTATCAGCAGGCCTTTAAATTTTTTATGCAACTGATAATTTTTTATGATACTGAACTTCTGATACATATGTTCCCACTTTCACATTTTGAGATTATAGACAAGTGCCACCACACTAGTCTAAAATGGTACCATTTTGAGACAAAGTCTAGTGAATGGCTGAAACTTGCAAGGTATTAATTTGATAAAACAAAACAAAACAAACAGCAGTGTTATTTTGATTTATCTCTGTGCATTTTAATTACTGTTTGAAAACTGCATTTTACAACTATAATATGTCTGTGATAGCTCAGTAAGAGCAGATTTGTACAAAGTTTCCAGAGAATAATACTTGTATGTTATTAAAAGACAGAATATTTGATAGTCTTCCCTGTTTTGCTCCTCAGTCCCTTCCCCATATAGCTCACTCTTTCCAAATTCACAAAACCTCCTTTGAGCCTTGTTTTTTATTCAAGTTTTTTTTTTTTTTTTTTTTTTTTTTTTTTTTTTTTT